>CM042825.1:5536040-5664748 GCA_009982885.2 Hyles vespertilio
CTTTGGACGATTTTACATCAATTTAATATAAAGGATGTAATACAGCATGTAAACGCGTTGGTCGTAATAAGTATCCTGGCCATTTTCCACTTAATTCAGTCAATCTTTTCTGCAACATACACTTTAACAATGCAGGGCTTGAACTTTTATCCTACTTTTCACTAACTCGTATGGGCTTGTACGGGTGGCCCAGCAGACATGTCCTTAGAGGATGTTAAAGATAAATAACGTTCCCTTAGGCTGTGGGCAAATTGTTAAAGTCAGACGACTATTATCAACTACAGTTGATGGTTCTGGTTTGGACCAGCACAGACAGGTGTTTTAAACGTTTGACGGGCAGGTCCTTCCTACGAGGTATTTATGTGCTTTAATCCTTACCATCGATTATACTTTATCCCTCCATCCCATTTTACAAAATTGCTGTATATATGGACATACCTCAAACAACATGTCGATCGAAACCAGGTGCTACAAATGTGTCGACCAGACGGGTGCTCTTGTGATTCTTTGGACCATGATGCAGTTATTGTTGTTAATGTGTGGGTCGCCATGTTGCCACAAGCAAGTTTTGCCTGAATCAAGTAGATCAATTTAGATTAAAAAATATATGGCAAAACTGTGTCTCAATATGCTGATCGTCGAACGTCAGTCCGCCCATAACTAAATCTTATTCTGGATTCTGTAAATTGTCCTCGAGACAGTTTAATGCCCAAATACCCCATTCAGCCACAACAAAATAAACGAAAAAAAAAACCATTTTCCATAAGCACCGTTCGCCGCCGAACTAGGAAAGGTTACGACGTGAGGCTCACCAACCTCTGGTGCAAGATTAACCCTTCCTACCTGATGGATGTGCTTTAAAATTAAAACATTACAGAAAATAACAAATTTGACAGAACACAACACTCACAACCAATACTGACAAATTGTTTGCACTATTGCAATCATTGGCCCACTCGATTTCCACCGCCAACGTTCCCCTTTACTAGAAAAAGATTCACATATTTTAACAACAATGGCTGGACTTTAAAGCTTTGGCACGAGTTAGGGGTAAAAAGGGTCAAGGTGGTAGGATTGGGTCCTGAGTATAACTATACCAGCTTATTAAAAGGCATGCGTAGTTTTCGAGAAATTAATAAAATTTCTTAACCTCATATCACATATTACGCAAAAGGAACGTTATTATAGGCGATTGACAACAATATCGCTATATAAATAGTTATATATCTGTGGTTTGAAATACATGAATGGAATAAAATAAATAATTGCGTAAGTGTCAATGTCATTCATCACAACTTATTCCCGTTTCCCCCCGAGCGCGTGATGTGTTCTTTGAGCTCCTGGGGATTTTGGGTGGATTTCTTCAAAAGACTTTGGCATATCTCTGGACTTCGATTTTGCCTCAGACCAACCTACGCGTGTACCGGACAACCTTTCACCTTTGTTTGTTTTATTTGTTTTCACAACACAACCCATTTTCTGTGGTAGTTGTTAAAACCCGACTTTGGGTAAATATCTCGACTCTGTCACAAACCGCATAGGGCACCCCGCTTCACCTAGACGTTTGGGTACCACCTAGAGTTAATACAAACCGAGGCGCGGAGGGAGAGCAACCCCGCCCCCTGTACAAAAGATCGCACCGTGCGAGCCGTAGCGCGGAGCTTCGCCGAGGCCAGCAGCCGAGCTGCGCAGCGGCGTGGTGCCTAGCCTTTTTTACGCAAGGGCGAAGGCTGCACTTCCCGCAGCGCCGGAGACGTTGCAGAAGCACTTTGTTTGAAAACAGTGTTTGAGGTTATTTTAAATTTCTATTTCGCAGAATGTGTATGGCCTTTCACAGAGGGTATCGGGGAAAGTGGCAACCCCCCTCCCCCTCTCAACCCCACTAACCCCCCATTTCGTGCCAAACGTCAAAGTTTTCCAACAAGGCTCAATACCAAAGTCTTGCAGTGGAACTGCAGAAGTTAATAAAAATCAAATGCGACTTAATACTTGAAAACAAATTTGAACCCCTTAAGCTCTTTCTGAGACTGGCTAAGACCGAGTTTTCCTTTAAAAATCCGGGTTATTCATGTCTCGAAGATAAGCTGACGGGTATATCGTTGTTTCTATCTCTCAAAAATCCCTTCATTTTCCAAGTTTGACCGTCCATCTCACCAAAATGATTTTTCTATAGGTGTCTGCAATAGAAATAATACTGTTTCATTTCATATAATTCCTGACATGCTCTCCGTCAATTTTTCGGGAAATAGATAATAGAAGTGCTATCTTACTAAGCCTTTTTTGATTTGGAAGATTTTAATTCCCCCATCAATCTTTGGGATGCTCGTCACAACACAATGGAAAGATCTGCAAATTTGGGTACCATAATCTCTGGGTTTAAATCGGTTTACCTACGCGCCGTACTAACCCAATGACGGTCTTAGCGCCATAGACCTACTTTAAGCACTCATCTACTTCTTCCTTCTGGAAAATTCTAACCTTCTACCTATGGAATGACCCTTCCTGCTGTGATTGGCTTTCCAAGTATAAGAAACCTTCCACTCACCATCGCTCGTTTGAAGTATAATTTAAAGGATCAATTGGGATCAATAACAAAATGTCTGATGATAAGTTTGTCATCTTCCAACATTCAACGAGAGAAACAACATGTGCAGCTGCTCTAGTTAACTCTTTAACAACGTTGCTGATGAGGTTTTCCCTATTAAAAGTGTGATTACAAGATCCCTCCCACCTTGTGGATCAAGTGCACTGAGCGGCAAAACAGAAACACTGAGAGAATATATTGTCACAATATGACCCGGAGAACTTTCAGCATTACCACAAGTTTCTAAGAAACGAAAGTCTTTTTCAAAAGAAAAAACTGAAGGATGGAAATCTTTTGTTCCCCAATTTCTCCACAAACAACGCCCTTCGAATGTTTGGAGCAATATTAGACGGTTTAGATCAGCTTATAAGGAAAACTCTATTGTTACTACTCTTTCTCCTACTTTGACCAATAACTTTTTAGACCATTTGGCTCCCCCTTCTGTCCCTGAATTTATTTCCAAAGTAATAGTCCCAAAGTCCGATAATTTTTTGAATTCCATATTTTACTGTCTGAGCTCAAGGGTGCATTGAGTGACGTTAAGGACTCTTCTCCAGGTGAAGATGGCATTCCGTACTCTTTTCTTTGTAATCTCAGTGATAATGCCCTCCTCTACTTTTTAAACATTATTAATTCTGTTATGTTATCTGGTAACATACCGAAGTCCTGGAGATCACAAATTGTGATTCCTATTTTAAAATCTGGCAAGAGTCCATCCCAAGTTTCATCTTACAGACCCATAGCCCTTGTCTCGGTTCTAGTTAAAATTGCAGAACATTTGGTTTAAAAATCGTTGGAGTGGTATCTGGAGAGCAATCGTTTATTAACAGATAGTCAATTATGGATTCCGTAAAGGAAAAAGCACCATAGATAGCATTAGTAATATTTGTATCTGATATTCGGATAGCATTTCTCAAAATGAATCAGTAATTGCAATCATTTTTAGATATCAATTCGGCTTATGATAACGTATTCCTTCAATTCTGAACAAAAAACTTCGTGACCTTAATGTTCCTAGCATACTGATGAACTTTATTACTAATTTATTATCTGAGAGATACATTACTATATGCTCAAGTGATGATTCCAAGTTATCCAGAACGTGTGTCAAGAGGGCTACCACAAGGATCTGTACTGAGCCCTATACTTTACAATATTTATACATCTGATCTGGAAGCCACCTTAAACGATTCTGTTAAAATTCTTCAGTATGCCGATGACTTTCTGCTGTATACCTCAGGAATTTTGATTGCTAATATGAATTCCAAAATGTCAGCAGCTATGGACTTATTATCATCTTGGATGACTTCAAACGGTTTAGACCTTCCCCCCACTAAAAGCTCAATAGTATTATTTACTAGAAAACATATAAGCCCTGTAATTGATGTGAAATACAAGAATTGTCCCATTCCCGTTATTAATGAGGTCAAATTCCTTGGTGTTATCCTTGACTCGCGACTTACGGGTAGCGCACACTGCGAATATGTTTGTTACGAAGTGTGAACGGAACTTAAATATATTAGATGCCTTTCGGAGTGTGGTGGGGGAGCTCATCCTGTTTCATTGCGACTCCTGATAACGCATTAATTAGAAGTATTTTAGATTATGGCACATTTGTTTGGAACCAGGCAACTTAGCATCATTTAAAAAATTGGATACTATTCAAAACAAAAGCACTCAAATTAATATCAGGCGCAATGAGATCCTCCCCAATTAATGCCCTTCAAGTCGAGTGTGGAGAACCTCCTCTGAAATTAAGACGACAGTTTCTTTCAGACAAATTTCTGTTTAGGGCTCTTCAATTCTCTCATCATCCTTTATTTCCAAACTTAGAATTCTTTCTGACCTCATTCAATCTTCTTCATATTGGAAAGAAAGTACCCCCCTTGCTTAGTATTAAGTTTTCATAAATCTCTGTGTCTTTCATTCCCCTACATTCGTTCTGAGTCCCTTCCCCTGTTCATGACTAATGTAAAAGCCCTTCTATTCTCTCCTAATATTAATTATTCTTTGGGTATTGTTAAAGACCATCCTGATGCAAATTCTAAATTCCTAGAAGCAGCAAATAATAAATGGCCCGATTTTCACCACATTTTACGGATTCTTCGAAACACTCTGTAGGTTGTTGCTGTGTAGGAGTATATCACCCGCGCTATAAAATTATCCAAAAAATAAAACTACCTCCGGAAACTTCAGTCTTCACTGGTGAATGTTATGGAATTTACAAAGCTTTGGAATACATCCTTCTTATGAAAATTAATAAATCTGTTATTTTAATCTGACTCATACAGCGCTCTTCAAGCGATCAAAAAATTCCCTTTTAAGTTCAAATCTTTCCATGCTGTAGTGATGCAAATAAGAGAAAAGCTTTTTGAATGCCATTCGAAAGTTTTTTTTGTGGTTCTGTCTTGGATTCCTGGTCACTCTGGAGTAAAGGGAAATGTTAAAGCTGACCGCTTAGCTAACGAAGCTATTACAGATGGCGATATACATCCATACATTAATTATTCGAATGACCTAGCTGCTCTTCCCTTAACTTTTCTCAGAGAGTCTTGGGCTAAGTCTTGGGAAGACAGTCACCGAACAAAAGGACGAGTATATTCAAAGATTCAGCCAGATATTCCTAGAAAAACCATGGTTTTGTGGATTAACGCTTGGGAAGAGAAGTACCAGTTGCTTAATACGAATGCGCTTGGGTCATGTTTGTTTGCCTGCTCACCTTGCCAGAATCGGAATAATCGACAGTAGTGCTTGCGAATGTGTGAGGAAGTGGGTGATCTGAATCATTTATTCTTTCCTGCCTCGATATGACCGTTCCTCTTTTATTAGTCAACTTATATCCCTCCGGGTTCCTTTCCCAACATGTATTCTTCTTTACTTATATTTAATGTTAAAACATATAAAACCATATCTTTATTTATTGTACATAACAACAGGCCCGCCGCTAGCTGTTTCGTCGTCCCGCGTGCAAATCGATTATGCCGCCCTACGACTACATACTCAGTTTTATCAAAAAAAGGTTAATTCATGTTTCTCATTATAGTGGGGAAAAAGAAAAACACTTAACGAAGATAAAACATTTATTTGAATCAATTAAGTATATACCTGTCTTTTTTTATTAAGTAAAAAACTATATAGGTACTTAAATATTTATCTACAAAAATTTAACTCTTCTTGCCTTTACATTTGCGAAATCTTCTATCAACTTTCTTGTATCCAAACTGTCTAAAATTTCATGTTCAATTGAAACTATAGCTAAATTACTTAGTCTTTGCTGAAGCATTGTTGACCTTAAATAGTTTTCGATAATTTTTAATTTTGAAAAGGATCTTTCACCAGATGCAACTGAAACCGGCAGTGTCAGCAGTGTCAATATTCTTAGCGCTATTGCTGTGTTCGGAAATGTTGAAATCAAGTCATTAGTAAAAAGATATTGTAATAGGATTTGTGGATCATTAGACTGGTTTTCTGCAAAATGCAACTTTATTGCAATAATTTCATTAAATAAATCAATACCGTCAATGTCTGATTCACTGCTTGAATCATCTTTAAGTTTCAGATTTAAATCTTTACAATGTTTCATTAACTCATCATTGGAATAATTAAATAAGTTATTGGTAAAAAAGCCAAATACGTCGGTAAATGTTTTAAGCTCGTCGAATCTATCCTTTAAAGAAGTTATTGTCTGATCTAGGATTCTAAAATAAAACTCTACTCTATATTTGATTTTGGGGTCTACTAAAACTTCATCTCTGTGTTCATAGTGAAATTGTGTTGATTTTTTTCTTGGACGAATTGTATTTATTGGCGGGAAATCTGTTTCTACGTTGAGTTCCTGAGCCACTTTGGAAGCTTCTGTTAACACCGTTTGAAAGTGTTCAACCGTGCGATATTCTGTGAACTTGTCAATCAACTTATTTAACAAATTTATTCAGATTTGAGTATTAACTGTGGGGCTTTGCATCATTTTGCTCAGAGCATTAATTTCGTTTAAAATATCGAACCAAATTATTACCGAGCAAATAAATCTATAATTTTGAATGCTTAAAGCAAGCGAATGAGATTTGTGAGATGTAGTACAATCCCATTCCGACGAATCACCAGATATTTCCAGCAAAGCATCAAATATTTTTTCGAGGTTATACCGTAATGGTTTAACTGCATCAATTCTGCTGGACCATCGCGTGGTACTTAAGGCTTTTAATTTTAAATCTGGTAAATGTTTACAAATTACTGACCACCTTTTTGTAGATGATGAAAAAAAAACGTAAATTTCTTGAATTATATTAAAGAAATTCACAGTTTCATACGTAACATTTGCTGTATCGTTCACTACCAAATTAAGACTATGCGCCGAGCATGGGACGTAAAATGCGCGGTTATTAATTTCCAAATTTTTTTTTTGTAATCCATTGTGTTTTCCACGCATATTAGAACCATTATCATAACCTTGACCGCGTAAGTTTTTAATATTGAGATTTAACTGTGAAAATAAATCCAAAACAAAATTTAATAGACCTTCACCTGTGGAGCTGGTGATCGGACAGAAACCAATGAAATTTTCACATATCTCAACATTTTTTGTTTCATTATTTAAAATAACATGTCTAAGTACAACTGTAATTTGCTCTGTATGACTTACATCTGGTGTGCAATCTAATATAATGGAGAAATATTTAGATTTTCTAACTTTGTTCAATATATAATTTTTTATGGTCGTGCCGAGCAACTCAATTATTTCATTCTGAATTTGATCTCCTAAATAATGAGTCATACGACTTGAATCTGATTTCAAGGATTGAATTCTGTGAATGTGTTCCCGCATGACTGAATCAAAGGATGCTATCATTTCAATTACTTTTAAAAAATTACCATTATCATGTTCATATAATGTTTTTGACCCTCGGAAAGCCAGACACTGATGAGATAAAAACTTCATTACGCCTATGATTCTCTCTAATACATCACACCATTGTTTTTTTTTCCGATTCTAATAGTCTCAGTTGCATTTGATTTACAGTCGTTTTATTTTATACTAGCTTTTGCCCGCGACTTCGTCTGCGTGTACACAATGATATAAACGTGAATCTTAAATTGTATCCTCTTCGAGAGTTTTTTATAATAACTAATATATCTGTATATATAAGAAAAAAAAACTTGATGCAATTAATGAACGTGGAGTGGACTGGAGTAATTATACCTAACAAAATCTGTTCACACCGTTAATTACAATATTTCTGTATACACTACATTTTTAGTCTTTCTAGAAGGCGGCACCAAAATAACCAAACCACAGGGTGAACTCACACGTGAACACGCTACGTAAAACTGCCCATGGGAGAAAGTCATCTAGGTAGGTAATTTGAACCACTCAAAAAATCCGCTTATAGTTCTAGGACTGATTGCAGATGAAGAAATAAAAAAAAAATCTAGGTAGGTACCACCGCAATGTCTATTTTTCCCGTGAAACAGCAGTGTAAATGCACTGTTGTGTTTCAGATTGAAGGACATTGTAGCCAGAGTAACTACTGGACATATTGAGACTTAACATCTAATGTCTCAGGATGGCGAGGACAGTGGAGTTTTGCTACTGTTTATGAGCGATCGTATAGCTTACCATCAGGCGAACGGCATGCTCGTCTCGCCATCCAATGAATAAAAAATAAAATAAAGAATTGATCTCTTTGATTTCGAGGTACTGTTATCTATTTGGAGATCCGACTATATAAGCTTATTTTTATGAAGGGTGCAAAAAAAATAGAGTATATTGTTTTTTACTTATTAATTGACTAACTAAAGTGTCAAGTTTAATGTTTGCAACTTAACTACTTAACTTACTCAACTACTTAACGACGGTTTTTGGTTTTCCATATACAACAGTTTCGGTGATTAGACAGTCATAAAATCACCCTATTCTCGCAATACTTAAACTCTTATTTTAACCCCTTTAGGGTTAATTTTAGAAAACTAAGTATGCTGTCAGTTTTTTTTAAATGATTACCTAAAGTGCTAAGTTTGACTAATGTAACTCTAACGGTTTCGATTTTCCATAAAACCGCTTTTTACCCTTTCCACCCCCTTAGGGGTTGAATTTCCAAAAATCCCTTCCTAGTGCTATTCTAGGCCATGATGGGAACCCCTGAGCAAAATTTCACAGTCCTAGTTTCAGTAGTTTTGGCTGTGCGTTGATCCGACAGTTCAGTGCTACAAAATTGTAACCTTTATCTTAAACCATTTAGGGTTAATTTTAGAAAAATAAAGTACGCAGTTATTCTTGTTTCTAGATGGGTAACGAAAATGCAAAGTTTGATAATTCTAGCTTTAACAGTTCCCATTTTCCATACAACAGTTTTTTACCCTTTTCACTCCCTTAGGGGTTGAATTTCCAAAAAATCTTTCTTAGTGCTACTCTACATCATAATAGGAACCCTTGTGCAAAATTTCATCTTTTTAACTCCAGTAGTTCCGGCTGTGCGTTGATCCGATAGTTCGGTTCTACAAAAATTCAACCCTTATTTATATTCATTTAAGGTTAATTTTAGAATAATTAAGTATGCAGTTATATTTGTTTTTGATAGGCTAACTAAATTGCAAAGTTTGATAATTCTAGCTTTATCGGTTTAGATTTTCCATACAACCGTTTTTTACCCTTTTCACCCCCTTAGGGGTTGAATTTCCAAAAATCCCTTCTTAGTGCTACCCTACGTCATAATAGGAACTCCTGTGTAAAATTTCACATTTGTAGCTCCAGTAGTTTCGGCTGTGCGTTGATTAGATAGTCATAAAATCACCCTACTCTCGCAACACTTCAACCCTTATTTTAACCCCTTTAGGGTTAATTTTAGAAAAACTAAGTATGCAGTTATATTTGTCTTTGATTGGCTAACGAAACTGCAAAATTTGACAATTGTAACTCTAACGGTTTCGATTTTCCATACAACAGTTTTTAACCCTTTTCACCCCCTTAGGGGTTGAATTTCCAAAAATCCCTTCTTAGTGCTACCCTACGTCATAATAGGAACCTCTGTGCAAAATTTCACGTTCCTAGCTCCAGTAGTTTCGGCTGTGCGTTGATACGTCAGTCAGTCAATCAGTCAGTCAGTCAGTCAGTCAGGTTCCTCTTTTATATATACAGATTATTCAATTGTACCCAAGATTTCACATTTTCACTGTGGGAAACACTTGTTTCATGTCTTTTCAATGTTAATGATAAATGTTGCCAATCAGAAAAACCGTTCAAAGCAGACAAACTACTAACAGATTTACCAAATATTTTACAACAAAAACAATAAACTGAATCCTTCGAAATAGAGTAAACAAACCATTCTCTGTTAATTTTTCTCCATTTGGAAGGTTTCTATAATAATAATTTTCTTCCGTGGTCATTTATAGGAAAGCTGCAGTTGGCCGCTTGTACGGGACCACATTTAACCAAAATATTAACAAGATCATTAGTCAAACAGGCAGGCCACAAACCAGGATCATCACCACAATCTAAATTGCTACATATTACTGATGACGATAAACTGCTTACAGGTTCTCCACTAGTACCTTCTCTTGTTTTACTTGAAGCTCCTACCGAAGAAGATATATATTTTTCTTCAGTTACGTCCATAGCTTCTTGATTTGTTAAAGCTACCTCAATATCTTCTTAAAATTCGTGTCCTTATTTTCTGGCTTGCTTAGAAATTTCAGTAAAGAACCCGCCATTTTTTCTTTGTGTACCTCTTTTTCCTCGTTTTTGCTGTCGAAATTGCGCTCCCGAAAGTTTTTTCCTTTTCTGCGGTTCCTGAAATTAAATGTAAGGATTTTTTTTAATTAGTAATTTTTTTAATACATTAATATGCCGAAAAAATTCAGACAAATAGGATTCGAACCCACGTAACATTTTCTACAATAAATTCATTTCAATTATAACATAATATATTCCTTCATTTTCAAAATGAATAATAAAAACAAATTTTGTACACTATAACGTATATTGTTCAAGAATTAAAAGTCCTTATTTAATGTTCCTTGAACAGTAATTATTGTGATAAATCTTTAAACAAACTTAGTACTTACCATAATTACGACTTCTTTGCACTTCTGTTTTAAACTGACGGATGATTGAATTATAAGCCGAAACCCACCTCAAAAGAACTAATAATAAAATTATTGCAATTTATTTATTTATTTACTTTTACTATTTATTTACCATAGTATGAGGTGATGCGTGGAGGAGGGACCGCTCACACACCCGCATATCGCCCGCGCCGTCCTAGCCTTATGGCCTTAGTGCTCACAGAGTACTTTGTTATTAGTGCTGCACGAGTCCGCAATCGGCATAGAACGCGTTTATCGATTTCGATCCCGGTCAAATTGTTCTTTGTGTATTATATTGTTGTGTATCGAAATGACTGCGGTAGCTTTTAAAGCAAAAGAAAACAAAACAATAATTCACTCTCATTTTTACGATTATATTACGTTTATACAGTCCCCCCATAATAGTTTTTCTCATATATCTTCCATGTGCAGACATCGATCAGTTACAAATTGTAGATAAAATATTTTGTCATATTGCATATAATAAACTTTACTTAATTATTTTTACTCTTTAATGTCATAACGTTGCAAAAAAATTACGATATAAACTACTTGGAACGTGATACTACATCACTAGAAAATTGCTATACGTCATGTCGCGGACAAACCGTAGTAGTAACCGTAGTAGGTACTAAACCTAGCAATTGAGAAGGAAGCTCAAAGGGATTCCCCTAACATCGCCAGTCCTGCTTTTCATAGAATGGCAGACGACGTTTGGTATTGCATCTTAGTTTTAATGGATGCCAATAGATGGCGGTGTCAATGTCATTCGGTTGGATTTTTTACATTTTTACCACTATGTTATGACATTTCCTATATTATGGGTGGAGTGGGTATTTTAACAATGACTTGAATTACGTGATGTCGTGATGAGTCGCTCCATTTGCCGCCCCCTGGGTGTGCCGCCCGTGTGCGGTGCACGCTTTGCACGCCCGCTTACGGCGGCCCTGCATAACAATATTAAATTATAATGTGTCTTTATTTATCTATTGTATTGAAACTTATCTTGTAATTTTATTTCATTTATTTATTTTTATTTGCTCCATTTTACCAACTTGCCTGACTTATCTTGATTCCGATTTCCGAACATTCCTTTTTCTTTGAACCACGTTTCCCTACCTATCCGCAACTTGTCATTGGCGTAGCACAGAAAAGTGCTTGTAGCCACAAAAAAGAAAAAAAAAAAAAAAAAAATATTTTTAGTCGTCTGTGCTATAAATTACTGTACTCTATATAACTCGTAAATGTTTTTACGTCAACGGAATTAGTATCATACTTTATTGATCATCTTATATAATATAACATAATGTCTATACAATAAATTGCAACAAGTCTGTTAGAATCTCGTCATGTTTATAGTTATTTAATATTAAGAAAGTGTACCTATATCTGGCCGTAAGTGCGGTGCATAATACTTGCTAAACAACCTATTTAAATAATCCACAATAAAAATCTGCTAGGCATGAAATACAGCACGGCACAGACTGATCACTTGTCGCGACTGCTAGCATCTGTATCAGCCCATATACGTCCCACTGCAGGGCACGGGCCTGCTCTACAATCAAGAATACGATTGAGAGTGATTAGGCCATATAGTCCACCACGCTGGCCTAATGCGGGTTGACGGACTTACATACCATAGAAATTCTTATGAATCGCTATGGTAAGCAGGTTTCCTCACGATGTTTTCCTTCACCGTTTTAGTGCGTGGTGATTGACTATCAATACACACATGACTCCGAAAAGTCAGAGGTGTTCCCTATGTGCATATGAATAAATAATCATTTTATTATTAGGCATATGCACTTAATAAGCTCTTAGTTATTATAGTCCATACAAATGAATACGCTATAAAAATGGAATCGAATCTGATAGCAGCCATGTTTATTTCTATACCTTAATGTCTAGTAAGAGAACATACTAGCAATCATTTCTGTCCAAGCTAACATTTCAAACATTATATTTAGTCTACCCCTAGAAGTCTAATATACTTTAGTATTATACTTTAGTAGTCTAATATACTTTAGTATATTAGACTTCTGCATACTTAAAAATAATATTATCCTAAGGTTTAAGATATTATTTTTCAAATAATGTATTTGACATTAATTCTAACTGGTTATTTCTGAGCACACATAAGGAAAAAGTAGGATTAATTGATGAAAGAAAACTAAAATCAAACAAAACTTAAGGACAATAAAGTACAACCAGATCTTGCTTTATATATTTTATTTATATTCGCCTAAAAATAATCTCCAGTCAAAACATCTAGGAACAATGCCGGTGCTCCTATATTGTACTATTGGTAGCCCAACCTAAAGGCTAAATACCACAGTATCATCATGGTATAAGTACAGCAACCCACTGTCCAGTATCCAGCCATGTTCCTTTCAACATGAAGCACTTGTGGGTGTTAAGTATGTCCAAAAGAATCGAGATTGATACAATCTTTTTACGGCGGAGTTGGAATAAAATCTTGCTCATTGTCTACAGCTTGATTTATTTGCAGCCAGCAGTTTGTACAGATAATTGCTTGTCCTGATAACTAAAACAAAATAAAAAAGATTTAATATTGAAGATATCGAAGAATTATGATGAATAAATAACTCTTTGCAGTCACATGTGTATGATCCCAGGTCTTCTTCTTTAAACAATAGCGGACTATTGTTTAAAAAAGCATCTTAGCAGGCCGGCCGGATAATTGTATGAAATGTCTTGGGACAGTCATCTGATGCCATTAGATATTCCTCCTGGACGGCATTTGTGCTTACCATCAGACATAGTGTTGTTATTATGGATATAATTATAATATAATATATTATACATAACACAAGATCATCTGAGTGTCCAGAGGGAAATAAAAGAAAATGTAATTCATTTAACAATTTAAACAACAATATATAAAATATCACTTCTTACATATTTATGTACTAGTAGACTTGTCCTGTGGACACAATGCAATTCAGCTCTAACATGAATACTTTTGTAATACTCTATACTTTGTATTGACCTTGATTAATTGGCATAAAACATACATTTCACAAATTAATGAAGAAAATAGAATACTTACTTCTTGTTCTGCCATTTCAGCAATAAAACGTTTTGAAATACTCTACACGAGAGTGAATTGGCAGCCCATGTAGTTACTAAGATTCTGTTGAATGATAGAATCCATTTCAATTTTTGATTGCAGAAGTGCAATTCAACCATTTCACAACAATTGCAGAAGTGCAATTCAAGCAAAGCGCCACTTTTGATGTGCTGAAAAGCAGAATTGTGGGTTAGAAGAGAAATATGAACATAGAAAAACATAACAGTATTACTTACATGTGGCATTCAAAATAATAAATAATATGTTTACTCACCAAAATACGAACTAGTAATTGCGTTTAAACGTCAAGATATATCATCTGCGAGAATCAGAATCCATAAAACAAAGCCAGGTATACAGAGAAGCAAATACACATTTGCGAAATGTATGCGAATAATAAAAAATAATACGAATTACGGCCACAGACGTAGACAGATAACACAGAGTTTTGCAATTGCTGTCAAGTTAAACATTTTCGTTCTTAAACTAAAATCATGTAACATAAATAAAATAATAAAAGTGACTTCTTTAACAACATACAATACAACCGACGAGTTACGGCCGGCCTGAAATTCGCGCGAATGGATGCGCAGAATGCACTTTTTGGAACTAAATGGTGGCATGAGGTGAAGAGCAGGGGCGGCTATGCTCTATTGTATAATCTAGAGATGTAACTGATTTAAATTTCTAAACACTAACAACTATAAACTATTATTGACAAACATCGTCTCAAATGAATGAAATGTTGAAATTGAAATTATAATACATTTTCAAGTTTCTGATTGCATTACAGTATAGAATATTAAATGTTAACTTAAATACATGCATACAAATAATCTTTCTTAAATTTCATTTCAATAAAACCGAACAAAAAGACTGATCAAGATAACAAAAAAAATAACTATTTTCTTTTAATAAATAATGAATACCTAAACAGCCTAAACGAGTGCAATTTATATAATAAGAAATAAATTTAAAATTGCTTTTTTTGTTATAGTATATTAAATCATAATCGACTTCAATTTTATTGCAATTTAGTTTGCTTTTGCGCCATAGCCTCATCCCTAGCTCACGCTCACTTCAGCATTTGTTTAGTGTTTGTGTTGCAGTCTCTCTCGAAAGTGCAGTCGCGTTGATAATACTTTTGTTGAGCGTTTTTGATAAGTTTCATTGTTGACTTGTTATCTGTTATAGTTAATTTGTTGCTTGTTATTGTTGTTGTTGTTGTTGTTGTTATTTTTGTTTCTATTATTGACGATTACGTTGTAACACGAGGCTGTGAAGTGTGACATATTTATTCCAAATATGTCAAAGCGGAATACTGTTCTACGTCGTCAAGCTAGAAAAATTATTTATAACGTCACCAATTACTATAAAAAAAGAAAAAGAAGAAGGTGTGAAGGACTTGAACGCCGTTCACTTGAGAACAGCTAATGCTACGGGTACTTCACAACGTACAATACGACGAATTTTGAAGGAAGGCGATGTCTCGGGCCTCGTTTCGGTGTTCCGCACGCCCGGCAAGAAGAGACCTCGTCCAAAAACTGTGACGAATTTGGACGATTTTGACCAAGGTGTAGTAAGGAGATGCATACACGCATTTCATAAAACCGAAAAAGAAATGCCAACTGTTACGAAATTGTTGGCAAGCTAAAAGCTGACATTAATTTTCAAGGTGGTAAGACTAGTCTCAATACAATATTGAAGAACTTGGGGTTTAAGTGGCGTAAAACCGAAAATAACCGAAAATTGTTAATTGAAAAGACGGACATTCGCCTAAAAAGAATAAAATATTTAAAAACCATACAAAAATATAGAGATGAAGGGCGCCCAATTGTATATACCGATGAATCTTATGTCCATTCATCCCATACAAAAAGCAAAGCATGGTCGGATGATTCAGAGAAAGGCCTAAAACGGCCGATATCAAAAGGCCAACGAATTATTATGGTACACGCTGGTTCAGAAACTGGGTTTGTCCCCAACGCATTATTAATGTTTAAATCGGGAGCAAAATCTGGAGACTATCATGACGACATGAATTATACTAATTATGAGAAATGGCTACGAACAAAATTAATACCCAATTTAAAACCTAAATCGGTTGTGGTTATCGACAATGCACCATACCACAACAAAATTTTAAATCCCGCACCTACATCAAACGACAAAAGAGCCCGCATGGAAACGTGGCTTGATGAAAAAGGGATTCAATACAACAAAGATATGAGAAAGCCAGAATTGTACGAAATTATAAAAAAAAACAAAGAGACCCATAAGAGGTACATAATTGATGAACTACTTAAAGAAAATAACCACGATGTGTTACGATTGCCCCCTTATCATCCGGATTTAAATCCAATAGAGATGGCGTGGGCGGCTATAAAGGGCTATGTGGCAAATGAAAATGTTAACTGGAATGTGACACGCACAATGGAGCTCATCCAGGAAAAAGTTGACATGATGGGCCACGAAGAATGGGCTTCATTGTGCAGAAAGGTGTTAAAGATAGAGGAGGAATATCGTCAAAACGATCACATCATCGACGATATTACAGAAGAGTTTGTTATACAAACGAGATCAGAGTCCGATAGCGAATCGGAAAGTGAAATTGATGACTCTGACGACGAGCCTATGCCCAGTACCTCGCTAGGTACTATGATGTCTGGAGTTTCACCTTTAAGTGACAGTGACTAAATATAAAATATGTTAAAATAAAAACTGTCTAACAAATCATTAGTTTTATTGCACTTCTTTGTAAATAACTTTCAAAAACAAGCATTTAAAAATAAATATAGTTGTATTTATTAATTCCTAATTAAATATCACCAAAGAAAACCAATAGTAAATTATTGTAACAGTTATTTATAGCCAACAATCATTATTTTATAGTCATTGTTGAAAATAATTTTCATTCGTTTCGTTGTCGCTATTATAATTAAGTTTTTTACGAGCAAATTCACCACAATTTATTTTTTAAACGATTCTTAGTTTTTTCGTAATTTTTGTATTTAACTATTTTCTTCCTGAGTGTACGTGCGCAAACAATGTTCTGTGACTATGTTCACGGCGGCCAGGACTCGTCGGCCGTACAGTATATCGTCTTTTAAAAAGCGAAGAATATGGAAAAAGAAATATAGACAATAATTATAATTTGTAGAGGGGTTTTAAAAATAAGACATATTCAAGTTAAAGATAATGGGTTCGCGCATTTTTGAACGAAATGACAATTAGGCATCATGGAGGACAGATTATAGAAGAACATATTGCTTCTGTACTAAAACAATCACATTTTTGTATAAAGCCCCCTGTTGTCCAAGAAATCTAAATGTATTTTATTTGAATTCCAAATTTTTTTCTAGAATTTGTATTAGACGTACACAAAACGGCCCAAGATAGCACATCTCCTTTAAACAAAATAAAGCTAGTCAGTCCTGAGGACGTAAAGCATTAATATCAAGTTCTGTTTCAATCTTTATATGTGACGAGCCATCTTCTTTGCGGACAAATACTTTGCCATGGGACGTCCAACAGTATTTATAGCTGTGTCATGATGCGAATTCCCGGGCCAGAAAGAATAATCGTTTCGATTTGGGTGTAAGATTGTCTGATACAAAGACCGAAGCAACTGTACCTTCAATATTTAGGTGTCCTGAATTGAGTTTGTTGGAGCTGTTTTCCTTATTAAACCTTTTAACCGCTGCGAGTAGATTCTCCTTAAGTGGGACACTTGTAAATTCAACTAGTATTGGTTTAATGGACGATTTAGCTTTAATTCTGAAGGCATCCTTTATGTCTCGCGATTTTATCGGAATATTTGTAATTTTGCCAATTTTTATGACACAGTCAACCAGGTCCTGTTTATTTTCCGAGTTCGTGTGTGGAATATTTCGTATTTCTAAGCTTGTAGCGCGGCCCTGTCTTTCGAGTTGGTCAATTTTTTCTTCAAGTTGCTTAATTTGCTTTTTGTCCTCATCTCGTTGCTGGTCCAAGTGGCGCAGTTTTTCAAAAGTCTCGTCGTATTTTGCAGAATAGAAGTCCACAGCTTCTTCGAGTTTTGCGTTTTGCTCCTTAATATGTTTCATTGCGCTTTTGAGCTCTCTAAACATTTTCATAATTTCTAGCTTGAAGTTGTCATTGTCCCTCGTATCCGCCGGGTTGGTTGGTCTTGCTCGCTGAGTAACATAGGATGTGGACGAGTCGTCTTCCGAAGAAGTACTGTTTCTGACCTGTACCACAGGAGATATGTGGACAGTGGACGATTTAGATGGCGTCTTTTTCGTCGGGGTCCTTTTAAGCGGCATTGTTCAGGTGCACGTATTAGGAGTACAGAAACGGTACAGAGGTTCGTTCTAGCGGCAGTTTAATACAAACTTACAAATGAGTGCACGCGCTAGAGCCACAATTGTTCTTGTTTCTCAATAATTTTTAATAAATTGTACCAGGATACAATGACTATTAAGAGACTGGTCGGTGAGTAGGCGCACTATGGCTGTTGACAAATCGAACAAGCTTACGTCCAATGTAATGTATACAGTATTGTATCGCAATTATGTGGGAAAACTGGATAACAACACCAATATCACTTTTCATCGGTAACCTTTGTTGTTAAACCGCTATTATTTAAAGAAAACACGAACTTTTAATTCGTTATTTTGAAGATGAGTTTCATTGGCCAGTGTTGTCAATTTATTACTAGGGAGATTTGCTGAAACTATGGGAGATAAAATACAAATATCATTATATCATATTTCGATCAGAAGAAGAACATGAAGAATGGCATTAATTATTTGATGAGCAAATAGTAACTAGCCTACACAATATGAATGAAATCCATGACGTCATGCACTTTATAGTAATTTTGTTAGTTCTTTCTATTATGTATTTTTTAGGCTTCCTACGAATTCCATGCTAGCAAATTGCTGGAGAGACATTATACACCGGAAACAAAATGAAGACCATTCGTAGCCTCACAAGACTTCAGCCGTGTGTTCCAAACATTTTACTTATGATGATTGATATTTTACATTAATACAGATATCAGATAACACAGCCCAGGCAATAAATCCTAAGAGTTAATTCTATTCCGAAACAAACAACAGGAGATGGGTTTTGATCTAAAATTACTGTATATTTTTACCATTGTATTTATTGTTTTTACTAAAATGCGTTATAAATATGATAAATAGTATGATTACTTTAAATAAAGAAAATTATTTTATTTTACCTATTTTGGTTATCATATAATGGAGAAAAGTTAAGTTAATAATCTGGAGTAGGCATCCCTAAACACACACACCTTGACAGTTTGATTACAATAAGTACACGACCGGTACTCACACATATCAACGAAAGTGGGGACATTTTTAGCGCGTCGTTTGTTGGCATTGCTCAATCTAGACATGTATATAATCTAAGATCTTATGTCTCAGGATGGCGAGCGCAGAGGAATGCCAAATAAAGAAAAATTTTTTTTTTAAATCCGACTTACTCTTTTTGAGATATGCGTGGACTAACACACATTCACCTATGAAAGGCACACGGGTTCAGAAGCTGTTATAGACTTACATACATACATACACAGGTAAATGATAATTTCCATTTTGAAATCGATTAATGATAAAGAAAGACATTAATTTAAACCACTCCTAGAACTTTATTAAGGTAAGCTATATTCCATGTGATGCGTTTTCATATGCCCTTTCAAGCTGCATTTTTGTACAAAAGCCTGTCCGCACACGGCGCACGCAAATCTTCTGTCATTGTTGTGGATCTTCATGTGCTCGCTCAATGTTTTCTTTCTCGCGTAAGACTTTTTACATACTGAACATTCGAAAATTCTCTCTCCGTTATGTTTCACCATGTGCATGCTAAGCTGCTTGCTAGAAAAGCACTTGTATGTACATAATTCGCAATGAAAGTCTCTTTCTTCGAGATGGTCCCTTTTCATGTGGGTAGAGAGGTTGTATCTCCTGCTGAAGGTTTTGTCGCAGACGTTGCACTTGTACTGTATGCGGGGCACCCCATGCACTTCCACCAAATGCTTCTGCCTATACACGTACTCCGTGAATCGCTCTGGACACTTGTTGCATTTGAATCGTTTCACCATCTTGTGTACAGAGTCCACATGGTTCTTGTGTTTGAGCTGAGTCGCGAACATTTTGCCACACATCTCGCACGGGTACGTCCCTCCGACGTGCGTGTTCGTGAAATGAACTTTTAACCTAGCCTTTGTAACAAAACCCGTACCGCACTCTTTACAGATGTAATTTCTAAAATGAACATTCATATGTCGTTCGATTGCACCGAAAGTTTCGAAGCTACACGCACATATTTGACACTCGAACACGTTGTTCTCGGACAATTTGAACGGAATCATCCTGTCCGTGAACTCTGTGTATAACTTCTTCTTATGATGTTTGACTAGATGCGACCTCAGTTCGTTGAGGTTGCGCAGCGCGTGGTCGCATATCGTACATTTCAAGTTTGTGACATCAGCGTTGATGATCAAACTCTCAGTGATGTATGTTTTAAGTATTTTGTTGATTTCAGACTTGTCGTGTTCGAGCGTGTGTTCTCGAAGTTTCGTTGAATTTTCGAATACATTGGGGCAGTAGAAACAAAGGAATCCGTTGCGGCCTCTGCTTTTAAACGGCGTCATATTGGAGAATTCCAAAAGCGTGGTAGCGTTAATAACTTGCGCCACTTTTTCTGTTATATATACATTTCCTGATATTTTAATTTTCTTGTGATCATTATCTCTCAATAGTTTCTTTATCATTTTGGGCATTACCATTATACCTGGAAATAGAATGGAAATATCTTGTATTACAATATGGTATAAATGCTACTGGTCCTTGTTCAATGATCAAAGGCACAGAGATTGTACATGCTTCTTTCCTTTATTCATTAAACCAGTGGTCTCGAACCTACCGATTTTTCGGTATTTCTACCGATATGAGCTCTGTTCTACCGAAATACCGAAATATAACGATTTTTCTACGATTTTACAGTATACAACGTTGATGCGACCGATGGGCATTTCTTTAAACTGCATATACTAGGTACCATTTTGAAGCTCTGTATTAAAAATCAATTAAATAGGAGCAGTAGTTTAGTAATAAATGATTTTTTATGTTTTTGCCCCTTTTGAACACGATGTAGAAAAGTCTAACAGCTGATTACGCCCAACGCATGGTCATTCACCTTAAAACGATAGATCGTACTAAAATCTGCGCGTTGTTGCCGCTCTTACACAAGTCACACAATAATAAGTACACAACAATAACATGCACCGCGCGCGACGTTGCCGATTTGTTATCTTTTCGTATCTGCAGGTCAATGAAATTTATTTACACAGGATGGATGCGTTTTACTCTTATTTGGAAGCTATTTAGTTTGTTTGAAATAAACAAAATCTCATTTTTGGTATTATAAATTTTTGTGCCGTGCCGAATTAACACCAAGGACGTATAGCATACATAGTGTAATTTAATGCCCATCGGTCGCATCAACGTTGTATATGGAAATTCTCCCGATTTTTCTACCGATTTCACACTTTCAAGCTGGCAACCCTTTTCATGTATGTTTAATGTTACGGGGAAGCCCTCAATAATATGGAACTAGTGCAGAATGAATGTTGTGTCCTACAATTCGATGTTTTAGGGGGCTTCTCGCTCGGGAATTTACCTGTCTAGTCTATATAAACAGGAATTCGGTTTTATTTTTTCATTAATTTTCTTAACTTTGAAGAGAGAGTACCTAACTTAAAGAGTGCCTACAAAATCAGAAAGTAATTAAGTTATATAAAATGTCTGACGAGGAGCCAAGCACAAGTACGAGTGTAAGAAGAAAAAAATATTTACAATATTATAGAAAAGAATGGGAAGAAGAATTTCCAGGTTGGCTGCAAGATAGCCGTAAAGGCGAAAGCTATTGTAATTGCCTATTGTAAGAGTTGTAATAAAGATATCAACATCACATCAGGAAAAGACGCTATAAAGAAACATAGTTCTTCACAAGCACACTCAGTATCATCAAAGAATATAAAATCACAACCGAAGATATCATCATTTACTGTGACCAAAACTCAAAAATCTGATACTGGTTAAGCAAGGTAATTTTTTTAGTAATTTATTTCACTACTTAGATTTTTATATTATTTTGTTTTCTACTTACTTACTTGCGTAAACTTTTTTAGAAGCAATAATATTCCATTTAAAAATAATTTAATAGGTTTTGCATCTGATGGGGCAAACATAATGATGGGACGTAATAATTCTGTTGTAACGTTGCTGCAAAATGAAATTCCCAACATTTTTATACTTAAATGCGCCTGCCATTCGTTTCATCTTTGCGCGTCATATGCTTGTACCAAATTGCCACGCTTTATAGAGGATCTTGTTAGAGACATTTACAATTACTTTTCTTCTAGTCCAAAAAGAGTGGCAGAGTTTAAAAATTTTCAAATGTTTTGCGACTTAAAAGTACATAAAATCAGGGACCGAAAACGGTTCCGGAAATACCGGTATTTTTTGGTATCAACCGAAAAAAAATATACCGGTATTTTTAAAGGTAACCCCTATACGCCGATTTTATTAGATTCCTAGAATTTAACCGGTATCATACCGGTAACCGAAATAAGGATTACCTCTATGTTTCAAGCGTCGTCGGCAAAAGTCAAAGCGTCGATGCGCCGTGTGTCGACCAAACACGACCTCAAGGCCGTCGCCCCGGTTGGTGCATATTGTAACTTGCATTAATTCGACGCAAACGCGTTCTTTGTGATTTTTGAATTTTGAGACTCTTAATTGATATTTCATTCAGTACGCACGTCGCCCGAGAGTGTTGAATTATTTGTTTGGTTTGGAATCGGATTACCTATATACTTTGAAAAAATAAGATAAGCCACGTCCCGAGCACATGACCTTGAGCATTTATGTCTTTCTAATGCCTACTATACACGACTTCGTATTCGGTTGCGTCCGCCGACGTATAAAGGAGGTGATTTGTGCCTCTGTTATAGGTATTTAACGTCCACAGATGCGTCCGCCTCGAATCCGATTGTTGTCGGTTTTTGTGGCACGGATCAAAGGGTTTTGTCGCAAATGTCCGACTTCTGTCCACAAGTCTTCGCTTTTTT
Organism: Hyles vespertilio; assembly: GCA_009982885.2. Lineage (NCBI taxonomy): Eukaryota > Metazoa > Arthropoda > Insecta > Lepidoptera > Sphingidae > Hyles > Hyles vespertilio. Next base: position 5,558,943 of record CM042825.1, read on the forward strand.
TTACCATCGCACCACACTTTACCGCAGTAGAGTTCATTCGAGGGGGTTAAGAGCGTTTACACCTTGCACGCAAAGTCAACTATAGGTATTCTTCGTTAATTTCACGCACACATAAGCGACCAAAGCTGTGTGCGTAGAGCTGCCGCGTCGCCTCGCTATACAGTCAGCGCAACCAACTTTGATCCGTGCGCTTCAAAATTCTAATATTCAATTGAAATGTAACTTATGATTTATATATTGGTAATATTATATCATAAAAATATTTTATTTGCTTTATAAGTAGACAAATATTACCGTGCAAGCAATGAACAATACAAATTTAGATACTAATCATATTTTCGTTATTATTACATTGTTAAGTTGCATTCAAATCAGTGTTCAATCAGTAGACACTACGGACGTTTATTAATAATTTCGTGTTCGAACACATGAGAAGAGTTCGGGGCCTTACAACCCCTTACAATTACGAAATATATTTAATTTTATATTACAATATATAACATAATTTAGCCTCGGTATTACATCCCATTATATTATCTGAAACATAATTTATACTCACTACAAAATCATTGTAGGTAATAAAAAGAAAAAATATGTTTTACTACCAAAGTACTAAGATGTGGTAATCGCAGTCCGCGCGTGGCAATTTTTACTACGCACGGCAAAAATCGACTGCAGCCAGGCCGGAGCGACGAGCGATACGTCCTCCCTCTAGAAGGCCTTGCGGCGGTCTTATTTGACACCGGTCGGACAGCGTGTTTTATAGTGGTTTTTAAAATATTTGTAGAAAACATGAAAACTAATTTTGTTGAAATATAAAAATGGCAATTTATTGATAAGATGTTCTTCTATTATAATATGAAATTGCTATAAAAAATTATGTACGATAAGTTGGTGAAAAAAAATATGTTCTTGACGAGAGTTTCTGAATAATTTCGCATTGTTTAAATTTTTATTTTTCAGAAACTAAACATACGAAGATTGTTTTTCTCAGCAAAATCCCTCCATAAGGGTCTTATAAGTCGGATAATATTTTTATTTTCATTTTATATTTAGCGATTTCGGACATCTTAAGCTTCTAAATTGCCACTTAAAGCCTAAATAACGAAACTTGTGTTCAGTAATCCTTATAGTGCTCACAAATTATCCATCAATCTATAATGTTTTCCACCAAAATACCTAGATGACAACCTTTTCTAAAATGAGTACTAATTATTTTGGGGCATGAGTCCAGGCATGAGGTTGTACCGTGTGGGTATTTTCGGTCGTTTGTCGAAAGGAGGAATGTTGATCCGCCGACCAGGGAGACCCGTAGAAACGGTTGACCGCTGGCCGCCCGCGGTATAGTACAGGGGCTAACCACCTCAAGAGGCTGCCTCACCATGCCGCGCATAATCTTGGGTGGGTCCATCATGGCGGTTGATGACCGGAAGTGGGGTCTCGGCGGCCCATCCCGGGAGGGTACGGGGGCCCTTCCGTCCGGCGCGGTGGATCAATTCGCTTCCTGCCGACCCTTTCGTGCCGGTGCCCATTCGGCCTTCTTAGTGCCCAAATTTAAACCCTTCGTTGCTTCTGCACCAATCCCATCCTTTCAACCATGACAGTGCAATTAAACAGAGCAGGTCCTTCAGCGGTGCATAACCCCACCACTGCGTTCACTATGGAGTCAACTAATATCCGCGGACCCCATACGAACCTCAATGCCGTCCATCACCATCTCGAGACGGCCCAGCCTTGTTCTTCCTAACGGAGACGCAGATTCGTTGTCCGGCTTATGATTCTTACCTGTTGTATACCGGTTATTCGCTTGAAGTAAACTTCAAGCCTAAAGCCGGGGTATGCTTGTGTGTTCGGTCGGACATCTGCTGTCACCATTTGCACTGCATGGAGGACCCCTCGTTCTCCGCTCTGTGGGTGCACGTAGGATCTAGGTTCCCTGAGCCGCATCTACGTGTGCCTTTACAGCTCTCACCACGGGGACGATGAGGCGACTCGGCTGTTCAGGTATCTTAGCCAGGCAGCTAATGACGCGCAGGCGCAGTTCCCGGTAGCCGAAATGGTGGTCTTGGGGGATTTCAATGCTCATCATGAATTGTGGCTGGGATCCTCCAAGACTGATCATGCTGACAGAGCTGCCCATGCATTCGCTCTGACTCATGACGTGACACAACTGCTGAATCAGCCCACCAGGATCCCGGATGTGGCGAGTCATGTGCCTTCTCTGCTGGAACTTCTGCTGGCAGGTCACCCCGCCGGGTATCGTGTGACCATTAGTGCGCCTCTGGGCACTTCTGATAACTGCCTGGTTGGGTCGTCATTACCGTTCGCATCACCACCACGTTCCGTGCAGGTTAAGCGGAGGGTCTGGCATTACTCGTGGCAGATTGGGATGGTATGCGGGAATATTTCACATTTATCTCTTGAAGGCGGCGCTGCTTTGAGGGTAAAGATCCCTCAGCAAGTGTCAACGCTATTGCTGACGAGATCAGACTTGGAATGGAATATTACATTCCTTCCTTTGAGATGGCCAGTAAGGGCCGTGGACGCTCCTGGTTCGATCGTGCATACGCCGATGCTGTCGGTGACAAACAGGCGGCATACCGCGCTTGGATCAGAAGTCGCGCCATGAAGGATCCCAATATCAGTTCCCTCAAAGAAGCCTACAACCATGGCTTGCAAGAAGGCCTACGTTAGGGCGGATGCCCAGCGCGTTAGCAGGATTGGGCGTGCGTTTGCCAATCACCCAACTAGCAGTCGTGCTTATTGGAGTTTGGCCGGGGCCGTTCAATCTAACTTCTGCCGTCCAGCGTTGCCACCGCTGAGATACCCCGAAGGGTCGCTGGCCCACAAGCCGCAAGAGAAGGCTGCCTTGCTGGCAAATCTCTTTGCGGCTAATTCCCTTCTCTGAAGAATTGTTCAACTTGATCCTCTCCTCTCCATTCCTAACCAGAACCACGCGTGCTGGCTTGCGAAGCCATGGCTTGACGGTCCACACCATCCCGGCGCGAACCAAACGGTTCTCAAATTCTTTTTTATGCCGCACCATCAGGCTGTGGATTTTTTTTGTTTGGAATGTTTTTTGTTGGAATTTTTTTGGAATGTTTGCCTTCTCGCGTGTTCCCTCCTTCCTACAATCCTGGGTCCTTCCGCCGTAGTGTGAAGAGGCACCTTAGCAGGCCGGCATAATTGTCGGACGGCAGTCCCATGCCAATGGATACTCTGCCTGGGCGGTATTAGCGTTTACCACCAGGTGCAATGCCGCCACTATGGCAGGCCATTATAAAAAAAAACATATTGTCGTATATCAACGAGTGATCCTCCAGGTAGCGGACCAATTCAGCGTTTATGATCCGCTCCATGAGCTTACACATCACTGAGGTGATAGCGATAGGGCGGTAATTGGTGGGGTCCCACGGATCACCCTTTTTTGGGATCGGCTGCACATTGGCCTCCCTCCAAGATTCCGGCACAACACCTGTGCGGTAGGACGCTCGGTAGAGGCGAGTCAGTGCAGGAGACAACTTAGCTGCATAAGCTCTTAAAACCACGGCTGGTATCATATCCCATCCAGACCACTGGCTTTCCAAATATCGAGAGACAGTAACTCACGCTGCACATCACACTGCCTGATACGAATATCCGCACATTGAGAAACCGCAACCAGGCAGTGTTAGCAGCGTCTGGGAACCACGGTCTTCGACGCGGGAATTAGCCGCAAAGAGATTTGCCAGCAAGGCAGCCTTCTCTTGCGGCTTGTGGGCCAGCGACCCTTCTGGGTACCTCAGCGGTGGCAACGCTGTACGGCAGAAGTTAGATTGAACGGCCCCGGCCGAACTCCAATAAGCACGACTGCTAGTTGGGTGATTGGCCAACGCACGCCCAATCCTGCTAACGCGCTGGGCATCCGCCCTAACGTAGGCCTTCTTGCAAGCCATGGTTGTAGGCTTAGAAGTGCCCAGACGCGCACTAACGGTCACACGATACCCGGCGGGGTGACCTGCCAGCAGAAGTTCCAGCAGAGAAGGCGCATGACTCGCCACATCCGGGATCCTGGTGGGCTGATTCAGCAGTTCCAACTATGAAATGAACCGGTTCAAATGACTCGATCAATCGAACGATTGGTTCCGTTTATGTCATTGATATAGATGAATAGGCCCTTAGTAGAAGTATAGGTAGGTAAACACGTTTTAAAGTTCATATTACCTATTATTTTACACAAAAATATCACTTTTACAACTGAAACACATGAAAAACAATTTTACAGCAAACGTAATAGGCAAAATATTAGGACAATGGGATACTAAATACGAAAAACTAACAAAAAGGAGTTATTACTTGATGACAATATTTTCAAACGCAATTCGCAAGTAATCATAAATCAAGACGTAACTAACTTCAACTCACTCAAAAAGACAAAACTATAAAATTATAACGCAAAATAAACTTTAAAGCCTACCACTCAAAGCATATATTAACCTTGTCATTTACATTCGAACTATTTAGTATTTATTTATTTATTTTAAACACTTTGTACACAGATGTAGTACAGGCGGACTTAATGCCCAAGGGCATTCTCTACCAGCCAACCTTAAGGTAGTGCAGAGAGACGGAAGCAGGTGCTTATTAATAAAATTAACAATAAGCGAAAAGAGAAAATATATAAAATATAAATAATAATATTTAAACGGATATATAAAAAAATGATTATATATATATACTAATATAATTTTATATATAAATAAAATATATACATAAAAAACTAAATAAATAAATACCTACATTAGTGGGGAGAATCTGCTACTTCTGCGAGGAGTAATAGCCGAACTTTTAGCTTGTAAGCCATCCGTGTTGTGCACGACCTGATTTCAAGTGGGAGTGCGTTCCAGAGAAGAATGGATTGGATAGCAAAGGAAGAATGAAGGAAGTCAGATGTATGGGGAGGACATTTTAGAAGGTGATTGCTAGACGAGCGATGATAGTATCTGTATTCGTCTCTAAAACCGATGATATCCGAACGTTTGTTTGGCTTGATTCGGCTCGACTCGGGTTGGGTCGCACTTCACAGGACGTTAACGGCTCGCGAACCGTTGTTCACGGGTTTTGGTTCTCGGCTCTCGGCTCTCGGTTTTCGGTTCTCGGTTCGTTTGAACCGACGCGATTCTCCTATCGCGATCGATCGAATGAACGAGTTTTATTGTACATAAAGATCGAATCGATCGCGTGGTTCTTGCGAGCTGGTTTATTTGACCCGTTCAATCGCGAATGACCCATATCTAATTACCATTATTTACCGATTTAAATAAAGAAATGCAAGCGGAACACCCGCAAATTCATAATTTATATGAAAAAATAACTGGAACATTAAAAACTATTTTTGATTGTTTTTTAAAAAGAGAATATTTAAGTAGCACTCCAATCGAAAATGTTGATTTTAAGAATCCCAGAAATTTTATGGATATTGACGCCGTATACTATGGTGCTGCTGCATCTAATACACTACTAAGTAGTTCAGAAAATCTAAACTCAGATCAAGTAAATTTATTTAAATGCAGATGCCTAGATTTTTATATCGAAGCTTGTAAACAAATAACCACGCGTTTTCCATTAAAGAACAACCCAATAAAAGGTTTAGACATTATTGATCCAAAAAATGTTAAAATTGGCAAAACTACTTCGATAGTTCCTGTGAGTAGGCTCTTTACCAATATTATTCACAGCAATGATTTCCAGGAAATTGATACAGAGTGGCGCATATTAAGAAATTGTGAACGAATCAAAACATTTCCTGATGATGTAGAACTATTTTGGAATGAAGTTAGTTTATTAAAGCGTGGTGATGAAACTCAAATGTTTCCATTGTTATCTAATTTCATTTTTAATATTTTATCACTTCCCCATTCATCCGCTAACGTTGAACGCATATTTTCACATATTAATCTTTTAAAAACAAAACAGCGGAATAGACTGTGTGCTGAAACAATCACTAGCCTATTACATTCAAAACGACTCTTTAATACAGCTAATTGTTATGATATTGAAATTAATTCCAAGATGACCTCGGCTATGGCCAAAGAATATTGGTACCATAATAAATAATTATACATAAGCGTGATTGTTATAAATTAGTATGTAAGTTTTTAAACAAATAAACTAGATTGAATATTGTGTTTTTTTTTCAAATACCGATTTTGGGTAGAAATATACCGATTTTAGCTGGCAACTCTACCGATCTCGCTCTATGACGTTCGAGACCACTGCATTAAAGACAGTGCACGAAAATTTATTGAAGCCGCAAGTGTTCGACCAAGTGGTCATAAAATAAATAGATTTCTTTGTCATGATTTTCTTCGAGATAAATCACGACGATTAAAATTCAAACACAAGAGTAGGTTATATGGCTCCTATGAGAAAAGATGTAGGAAAGTAATGAATCTTGAAATACCTTTTAACAGTTCCAAGTGTTTGACATAGTTGGGGCAAGAGTTAGCCAGAGTGAGCCGCGTCGGCAGCGGCGGCAGCGAGCCCGCCTCGAATCGAGCCAGCAACTCCGCCTCGCCCTCCACCAGACACTCATTGCCTCTAGATGCTTTTATTATTTCAGAATCTATAAACAAAATATACTAGGTTTATAAATTAATTATATGTGTATAAAAATCAGTTAAAAGAATTAATTAACTCTTTTGATGAAGTGCAAAGCTACCATTGAAATTACCACATTATGCCAAATAGCAAAGTTAATAAGTGTTTTACATAAATGTTATAAATGTATAAATATGAAAACTTGTACAATTTCTATTATATGTATGTATCAACCCATATACGTCCCACTGCAGGGCACGGGCCTATTCTTATATAGTCCACCATGCTGGCCTAGTGCGGGTTGGTGGACTTACATACCATAGAAATTCTTATAAATCACTATGGTATGCAGGTTTCCTCACAATATTTTCTTTCACCGTTTTAGCGCGTTATGATTGACAATCAATACACACATGACTCCGAAAACTCAGAGGTGTGCCCTGGGATTTGAACCTGCGACCACCCTGAACATGTTGCCAGATGCGTCTAGTCCGTTTACCAACAGGCCACCACGCACTTCAATTTCTATTAGATCTTAATGATTTTACAAAACTAGACTAATGTAGTATTGACTAGTATATTTAGAAAATTAAAGAATAAAATGCTTCATATTTTGTATGTCCTTAATAGACTATTAACATTGACACATTCTCTTATTAACCTTTATTGAATTATTGTTTAAAACATGTAAAAGTCATGTTATGAATGCTAACTGACCACTAACATCATCGGCATCGTCAGGTCCAGAGTCAATATCAAAGTGCTCCTTGTCATTGAGTTCCTCCTTCACATCCTCTACTTGTTCAAGTTTTATTTCCACATCATTGTCTATGGTGCTGTCTGTCTGTGCTGGTGCCACTACAAATATTATAGTCATGCTATTATATTTCAAGAGGTCTACACAACCCACTTATCCCAAAAAAATAACTGGCAGCAAACTAAGCATGTCATATAATACAGAAAACAATTTAAATACAGTGCCCTACGATCAAATATACACTAGATACATGAGCGCTTAGAAAATGGCACCAAAAAAGAGTGCTTTAAGCACTCTTTCGCCTTCAGTCACGCACCGAACGTTGCTTCTAAAACGTCGTAGAACTTTAGACAATATTATGTGAAAAGCTACTTTAGGCTCCAGGAATAAGGTGCCAATTCCTGACTCTAGGCTGATAATGAATAGGAAAATCCAATATCACTTTGTCCAACCCGGGATTCAAGCCCAAAACCTCAGCTTTGTAACAGTACCCTAATACAACTACGCCACCAAGGCAGTCAGTAGTCAGATAATGATTAATTGATAGGTAAATTTGAATTCATGCTCCAAATGCATAGATAGGATTAAGTGGTGAAGATTACACAGAAGGGCATGCCCTGAGACCAATTGGGACGATTACAGGTAGAAAAAAAAACAAATAATTTGAATTATAGTAATAAAGTACATTCTCACCACTGACAAACACCATATGTTTTTGTTCAGTTTCAGTGAGTGAGTTGAGAAGCCTCCTCTCAGTGTTGACCACCAGGCTCCTGAAACTGCACGCGTCGCGCAGCCGCGATATACATGACGAGCATATCAGAGTCGACAGCTGCTCATTTGTTGATAACTGCGACATGTATTCATGGGGTATGTTTGACACTAATGTATTAAAAATCATCATAACACTAACACTTAGCATTGGTTTAAGTATACTTACAAACAAATTAAAGCATTCCATAAAATTCTCTATAAATACTTCGCGGATCCCATTCTGGTAGTATACCCTTGTAATATCACGATGTCGTCCCTGGACCATGCAACAGCGGCATTCACCGTACCACTTTGTCTCCATTACAGCTTCATAAATTTAAGATTCTTTACTAATTAAGATAACGCACGCAAACAACTGATCTCCATCAAATACTTTCTGTTTGTGTCAATTCACGTTAATTTGTTTACAATAAAATTTATTTTAAAATAATATTAAATTATCATTCATACACTATTTTGCTGGATAAAGATTTTCATATATAGTAATGATATTGAATATTGATTACTAGCTGTGCCCGCCGCCCGGGACTTCGTCTGCGTCACAGACTATTAAACAAGATAGACCGCTAATTTCATACAAATAATTTTACACGTTAAGAAAACTCACACAACCAAAGCACTCACATGTAATTTATATCTATATCGTGCTCAGACTAAATACTATCACTTATACTGTTTCCATTCGTTTATTTTATTTTTGACAGTTCACGCCTATAAAGTACGACATTACAGTAGAACAATATTTTGAAATAAAAGTAGATACTTTCTTGACGGGTAACGCCCACTTAGAGTTGTGCCATTCGTAACGAATGACCACAGATAACAAAAACGATTTTGAATAGAATCAATCAATCGGAATCATTTGAAATAAAATTACATTAAAATGCTAATGAAAACAGTTAAACGTAATATAGTACCCAATATTAGGATCGAATGTATTTGCTGCAAATTAATTAATATGAATAAAGGTATACGTATTGAAGTGACTTTTAATAAGAGTTTAATTTAAAATAATTACAATGATTACAACGAAAATAAATGTTTAGTACCTACTTGTAATAAACAGTTAAACCATGTTGGAATTCATAGTACTTTAAGGATTAAATAATTAAAACAACTAAAAGGTAATTTGTTAATATTTTTATTTATAAACAATCGTCTGTTTCGTCGGAATCGGCGTCGTCGTCACTCGTATCCCCAGTAACACTAATTATTAATGAGTGCATGGGTAAGTTGTCAAATACGACATCGCGATCCCAATCAGACATTATTTCTTTCTTCGTCTTATCTACGACACTCGCCCAGTTATGAGGCGTCACATTTTCACACGCATTTTTAAGCAACTCCAGCATTTTGTTTGCGGTGAAAGGAGGAGTTGTATTTATTCTCGCAGCATATCCTTTTACTTGCGCCCATATTAGCTCTATGGCATTATACTGGCAATGATATGGAGGAATTCTAAGGACGGTGTGCCCATGTTCTGCAGCCATTTCATCTATAACGTATCGTTTAGGCTGCTTCCTCATTTTTAATATTTTAAGTAACTCTACTTTTAATAGGGACTCGTCCACCTCCTCGCCATTGTTACGGAGCCAGTTTATTATTTCATTTTTTTTACTGGCTTGCGTTGGCATTTTGTTAATTTGCCGAGAGTGATAGGACGCATTATCTATAAATATTGTTGATGGCTGTTCGAGTGACAATAACATTTCCCGAAACCATTTTTCATATACTTCGGAATTCATTTCTTCGTGGTAATCCCCTGTTTTCTTTGATTTAAAAGCTAACATAGCATCTTGCACAAATCCTTTTGCGGTTCCTGCATGACAAATTATAATTCTTTCACCTTTTCCCATTGGCACTGCGGTCGAGGAGCTAGCAGTGTTGTCAGTCCAAGTTTTTGATACCGTGTGATTCGCATTGAGCCAAGTTTCATCGGTGAAAACAACATTCGACCAGTCTTCTATTTTTTTAGCTTGTCTTAAAAATTCGCATCGATACAAAGCAACATCATTGCGTTCCATCAATATTTTTCTTTTGTCACATTTTTTGTATTGGAATCCAATCCTATTCAATACCTTCGCCAAAGAAGACTTTTGACCACGGAACAAGCCACTAGTTTTCAGAGATTGTACTAGGTTATGTAAAGTAGGAATCTCTTTTCTTTGGTAATAATCGTATATATGACGACGAATAGTATCACCATCAAAACTGTCAATTGCTGTCACTTTAAAGGGCTGACGTTTTTTCTTAGGTGTAGATGGCTTGTTTTGTTTCATGCCACTACTGCCGTAGCCTTCTTTAATTATTTTTGAAACTGTTGGAGCAGTAATACCTAATGCTGCTGAAACACGGTCTCTGATTTGAGTCACTGGTATAAGAGGTCCACAATTACGGCTTTCCCTTTCAAAGTACTCATGAAGTCGCAACACAAACTCCCTTGTTTGTCCTTTAAGCACCTTTCCTTTAGGCATTTTGAAAGTGATGAAGGCAGGTACGATGTTCTCAATTCAACCAAATGTAGGAATTCACGGGTAAAACAATACGGAGGAATATAAATACTCAACTCGACGTATGAAAAATGTGAATTAAAATTCAGCGAACGGAAAACACCAGCACGGGCGCGGGCGTCTCATTGTGAGTGACCACAAAATGGCGGCGCGCGTCACCTGTCTGCCCAGTGTTGCCGTTTCACAATTTGTTTTTAACAACATTACTATTGCCGACGGAAGTGATAAGAATATTAACTTAACATGAGTAAATGGTTTATTTTAATATAATTATTAAATCAAGTAACTTAAATATCCCTGAAGTTTTATAAAACAATGCATGGAGCAAAAAATAAAATATGTATTAAATCGCATAAAACTTGTTCAAAAATAAAATCGTTTGTTATAAAAAATTGATTCGATAACGCATCAGGCCATCACTATTTGATTCAGTACTCGATGTGTCAAAAATAAAATAAACGAATGGAAACAGTATAGTCTGAGATATCGTGTTTATATTTCATTCATGTCTTAATCGGTCGTTTCTTTTTATCCTGTGCACATTTTCTTAACGCATGGATTTGTCTCTTTCGCATACAGATTATATCTATATAAATACATGGATACTAGTGCTGGAAATCGATACTTTTCCGCATTACCGATCTTTAAATAATTAGGGATGTCCCAAATGTCTGGTTTACACATAGATGTAGTATAGAACATAGATCGGCAATGTGTCATTTTGAGCGCGACCAAAACTGATTTACGATTGTGTGCGTGAAGTTTACATGTGTGCTTGACATATAGTGGTGTACCATGCACTTTCGATACTATCATATCGATATCGATATAGCTGTCGGCCTGTAGTTGTGAAATAAAATGTTATGGATATATGCGACATTTTATTATATATTAACAGAAAGTTATTGATGTGTTTATTTCAATACAGATTGATAAACACACAAATAAATAAAGATAATTTGTGATATTATTTGAAAAAAAATTGTTTGAGATGTTTTGTATGGGTCTTTATGTTCACCTGAACAAAATTATTTTTTCATTGTGATGTATACATAGTACATACACCTAATTAAACTGAGAACAAAAAAAACTTTTTAAAATAAAACCATAATTTACAAAGTATTAGTTAGCGTTTTCGGTTTATTTTATTCAATTTTAATTTCCTGTCGCGAAGTTTCGATTACTTTACAGCTTTCGTAGTTACAGGGTGGACTCAGTCTGCAACAAAATCCGTGATTATTAGTTTTTTTTCAATGAGTAACATTCGCGTAAGTCTAAGAAACTAGTCTAACATTTTTACTATATGTGTACTAGAGTTAAAAAAATATGCTTATTTAAGTCAATTAATTGACTTGTAATACATTGGGAAGTGTTGGACGCCTGCTAGGCCACGTTGGAGGTGTACGGAGGAGCTTGTAGGAAGTCGTTGGATGCAGGCAGCTTACAACAAACTGATGTAGACATTCTTGTGGAAGGCCTATGTTCATTAGTCGCTTTCCTGTGGCTGAAGAAAGAGACAGTTTAATAAATTATGAAGCTTTTTTCGATCACGTCACCTAAATTAATGTATTCCCTATGAGAATTATAAATTTTAAACCTATACCTAATGTTATGATAAATGAATAATGTTGCTTCAAGGTTTGGACGATGATACTGTGCATAGAAGTATCGCATATTTTATAATAATTAGATATGGGTCGTTCGCGATTGAACGGGTCAAATAAACCAGCTCGCAAGAACCACGCGATCGATTCGATCTTTATGTACAATAAAACTCGTTCATTCGATCGATCGCGATAGGAGAATCGCGTCGGTTCAAACGAACCGAGAACCGAGAGCCGAGAGCCGAGAGCCGAGAACCAAAACCCGTGAACAACGGTTCGCGAGCCGTTAACGTCCTGTGAAGTGCGACCCGACCCGAGTCGAGCCGAATCAAGCCAAACAAACGTTCGGATATCATCGGTTTTAGAGACGAATACAGACACTAAATCGTTAGAATGTAAATGACTAGGTTAATATATGCTTTGAGTGGTAGGCTTTAAAGTTTATTTTGCGTTACAATTTTATAGTTTTGTCTTTTTGAGTGAGTTGAAGTTAGTTACGTCTTGATTTATGATTACTTGCGAATTGCGTTTGAAAATATTGTCATCAAGTAATAACTCCTTTTTGTTCGTTTTTCGTAATTAGTATCCCATTGTCCTAATATATTGCCTATTACGTTTGTTGTAAAATTGATTTTCACGTGTTTCAGTTGTAAAAGTGAAATTTTTGTGTAAAATAATAGGTAATATGAACTTTAAAACGTGTTTACCTACCTATACTTCTACTAAGGGCCTATTCATTTATATCAATGACTTAAACGGAACCAATAGTTCGATTGATCGAGTCATTTGAACCGGTTCATTTTATAGTTGGATCAGTATTGATCCGGGTCTTAAAAATTGAACGAATTGCACATTGCTAATAATAATATCTAATATGTTCTTGTTTTACCATTATAAATTGACAGCCTCTTGGCAGAGATTGAAACAGGTTCTTAATTCATAAATCACACACATGAAGTGTTATAATAATTATTCCACAATTATAAATAAATGAGTAAAAGAAAGTAATAAGTAATATTGTAGAATGAATACTATAATAATGGCCGGCATAACGCCAGGTAGAAGAAGAAGAAGAATAATGCACACTATCACAACATACTATAGCTCCATAAAAATGTAGGGAACATGTGTTGTCATCAGAGATGTACAAAATAGTTTTAAAAAAGCATTTAAATACAAAATGCAAAATACTTTTCAGATTTCCTATTTCAAATGCAAAATACCAAATAGTTTTACGTTTTGTATTTCAAATGCTAAATGCAAAATAGGTATTTTCAAAATACTTTTTCAAAATAAAATGCCTTTTGACCAAATTGAATGATATTTTTATTTGTTTTAGGTATTTATCATGAGAAATGGAATAGAGATACAATGCCGAGCCAACTAGCACTTTTTGGTCATATTTATCAGTATGCGTATCAATAAATTCTGTTGTTATTAATAATAATAATACTCACTTGAAATAATGTAAAAACTAGACTTACGAAAAGAAAAGGAAAGACTAAACAGTCTAAACATCAATTTTCTTTATTTAATACACTTTTTACCAATACCAGTTGTTCGAATAGATCATCACTAATTTTTCTTCTGTGAGGTCTCATAATCTTCCTACCATACGAAAAAAGTCTTTCTACTGGTGATGAACTAGGTAGGGATGTGTTGTATTTTAAAAATACTTTTTTTATTGTGGGATATGCGTTTAGCATCTCCAGACTTGTGCACTCATCCTTCAAATATTGTAGGGTTTCTAGGTCTATAGTAGTATTGGCACTACCGCCCTCACTGGTTGCAGAGGAGTCTGTTGTGAGTTGTTAATGACGCGAACAGCCGAACGCACCCTCGGCGGCATTATAAGCGTCATTCGTTAATTCCATTTTTTTTGACCGGTCTGGCAATATTGACTAAACTTAGTCACAAAGTATTTTGCATTTTGAAATGAATATTAAAAATGCAAAATACATCTCAAAAGGTATTTCAAATAAAATACAAAATGTTTTTTACTAAAAGGCATTTAAATGCCAAATACAAAATAGGTATTTTGCATTTTGTATTTGCATTTTAAATGGAAGTATTTCAAATAAATCGCATCTCTGGTTGTCATCGACTATTTTATCGACAACCTTTTATTGATCGAACCTGTCAGTCAATCCCTAGCAACTTTTGGTTGAAATTATTGTAAATTCACGTATTTGATATTATTTTTTATACGCAATGGATGCTTTCAGCGTATTTATATAATGAAATACTATATTCTTTTCTACCGATATGTATACACGGATTTACATTTAATTCTATAATATCGTCACAAAATAGTATTGTGCAAAAGTGGTCGGTACCTGTGAAAACTTTAATTATTTCGGATTTTTACGCCCGCATGAACCACACCTTGGCACTGCACAATGCACTATAATAAACTACGTTTAATAAATATAACCAAGTACTGTAAAATTAAATAAATTATGAAATTAAGCGAATTTTGTTGCTCGCTTAGTTTGACATATTTTGACTCTGGGTCACTGCAGGCTACTCCTGTGTAAACGTATGGTCGCATCATGCATCTCGCTTTAACATATGAGTTAAATTATTCTATCTCTTTCACATTGCCGATCTATGTTTTATACTAAATCTATGGGTTTACATCGCTCCTTCAAATTTACCGGTTTTTGATACCGGTTTATATGGTTGCACTCATGCATCAAATTTAATAAGGTATTTTAAAAAATTAAATCATTATCAGGAAAAGTAAATTTTATTTTATAATTTATTATTACATAATTTTAAAAATATACATTACACATTTCGTCCTTCTCACATTTAGTTTTAACCATGCATGGATCTCATACAGGGTATATCAAGACTGCTACCGAAAACGAAGCCGGGTGGTAGTTTAAGCGACTTCAGACACAATGCAACAGAAAATGTTGCAAAAAAAAGCGTCAATTTTTTTTTTGTTTTTTTTTTTTCTATGGCCATTTTTGGGTGGTAAATACATTTTTTTCCTAAAATAATAGTATATACCCTTTTATTTATAAATACTCTAAGGTATAAAAGAGTTTAAATTATTATTTTAGCAAAAGCTATGGATTTACCACCCAAAAATGACGATATTTAAAAAATCATAAAAAAAAAATTGTCGCGTTTCTAGGCGAAATTTTTAATTGCATTGTGTTTGTAGTCACTAAAACTACCACCCGGCTTCGTTTTCGGTAGCAGTCTTGAGATACCCGGTATATTTTTTATTGTTTCCATGATTATTTACAATTTAGTGCATTGACTTATATTCTACCGATAGACGAGGCGCGTCATAGAAACTATTTGTCCCGTATTTGTCAAAAGCTCAGTAGCGACATCTAGTACGTTTACTTGAATATTACAAATTATGATCAAAGATTATTAGACAGACAAGACAGTTCATGTCAATAATAGCTTTGCCTAAGATACTGCCTAAGTATAAATACCGTCATAGCAATAATATATTTGCAATGTTTTTTTTTTTATTTACGTGAATAATTAATGGAAATGATGTAAATGAAATTAAATACTCTTACAAGTGTACAAGTCTGTCAAGCAGTCAATCAGTGTACAATCAGTCTGACATTTATTATAATAACATTTATGAATTTTTAACAAGCCGATACAAAAATGACTACCGCATTTGGAATATCTGAAATCTTCGTGTCGAAAATAAATTGAACAAATATAGGTATAGTCGGGAAGTTAAAAATGTAAAAAATTAAACTAAATTCGCGATAAAATCCGTAAATAATAGTTTTATTTCAAATATAGGTATGTTCTAATGGCAGCCACTTATATCCATTCCAATAATTGTGGACAAATATTATAGAGATCTCCTTTTTTCGTAACCGACGCGGAAGAATATAAAACAATATTAAATGGTATTAGTCTTCAATAACAATGGGTTCGAATAGTCCATTAAGTAATTCATATTAAGAAATGGGGTCTAAATACTATCCACTGTTTCAAAATATACATACAACACACATATTTTGAGTTAATAATTAACAACATATGATTAAAATAAAATACTGAAATCAATTTGCAACTACATCCTTCCTACATATTTGTATTTGTAATGTATTCGAATAGTTTATGCCTATTTGGTCCACTGATATGAATGTCCCTTGAATAATCTATATCTTATATAGTTCGTCTCTCTCACTCGACGGGCAATTTTTATGCGCGGAAATGAGATACACGATTAAGGAGCTCACCTTGTATTTTAACGAGCTCTAAAATATATTTAATCCATTAATAAATAAAAGATCTGTATTATCGGCATTATTCTGCAATATTATATAACTTACGTTGTATTCTTTAATTATATTGTAACTTAAGAAAATTTCGCTGTCGGTTTGACGGGGAAAAGTCAAAATAAATTACTTATAAATATAAACAAAGAGGCGTACTATTGCGCGGCCGTCACGCGGCAGACTGATTCGTGTGCGGTGCATGCACCGCACTTTGGTGGGACACGTTTGTTACAAAGAACGTCTTATCTAGTGTAACATTGATATCGATGATTTAGTGTAATTGTGTACAATGCTTACACATATATCTACTATTTTTATAAATAGAAAACAAATAATTATATAATTCAATACATCATTGATGACTTTAGTTGTGATGTAAACAGTTAAGACATGTTCTATTTGGTTCAATTTAAATACAATGAAACAGTACTCATGAATAGAATACACATTTTTAACATATTGCGACATGTGAGGCATTCCATGCATAATAATAATATATGTATTTGGTTATATCATATAAATACACACTTCAAAGTTAAATATAATAATATCAGATGCTTGCTAAAGACAAATAGACAGTAAATAAATGCCCATAACAGGATACTGCAAATCAATAATTATAAAATAACTGTCATACAATTTAAAGCAAAAATGTTCTTTACTTGACAAACATCAAGTACGTAAATTTCAGGGTGTAGGAGAATGTTTATCAACATAGGTTTACTTTGATTTTCACCCTGAAAGGAGACTTGAGTGGCCACATTCAAATTTCATCTCAACAATTTTAATTTTAAAACAATGTTTCAATTTCAAGTATCAAAAATTATGCTATTAAAATAATGATAGTAACTATTATACAATACAATAAAGCTAGTAGTGTCAATATTTCTCTTTAATAAATATATTATATCGAATTAGACAAATAGATATATATTTACTAACATACATTTTCATGAGGGATGTAGTTTTCTGTAAACTCACTTTCTTCAGAATAAATTCAGGGAAGGAACCAAATTTTTGTTGTTAAATTATTAAAATTGTATAATATACCTAATATTTTGTCATCATCATTGGAACAATTCCTATATAATAATTTAAAAACTTTACACCATTTTTAAGCGCAAGTCTGACACATATATGTTATTGAATTCATATTAGGCACAAAATTCTTCAACAACAGAGGTTTTGCTTTCCTTTGATTGGGAGAGTCAAGTCAGATTGATAATATTTATTACACATACATTCCATAATTAAATATGTTCAGAATCAAAGGACATAGCATGTGTCAACTTATTACCGATCCGGCCAAAACCAAACTATCAAGCAAATCATTTATAAACAAAAATATTTCTGCTGTGAAAAAACTATTATCAAAATTCACATTTTAATCCTTGAATAATCATGGTCTTGGAGTTGTAGAATGTCAGCCGTCCTTATAAACTTGTATAGTGATATAGCCACTTGCCGGCTAAAAACTTGGGCTGCAAGTATGACCTGGAATGTACATACATTCTAATTATTATTATGTAACAATAAAAAATATCAAATCTATAGATATGGACATATGGTATCTGATTCAACCCCTATATTTCTCATCCCTCTAGTTGATATTCAAGAATTGAAAACAAAAACAAAGATAATAATATTAATAATAATAACACCCAACAGTCACATACATAGTCCTGACCCCACATTAAGATCGAGTCTTGTGTCGTGGGTATCAGGAAACTACGACAGACTTTTCGGTCTCACAAACACCCAGACCCGAGAGAAATATTTGTGGGCCGCACAAACATTTCTCTCGGTGCGGGGATCGAACCCGCGGCCGGCGGCGTCGTTTCACAGGCGGCGTCTAACCGCCTGCGCCACGGAGGCTGTCAAATTTTATATCAAAAATAGTGTTTTTAGTTTTCACCACTTAGCTGAACTTTGGTTCAATTGGGAAACTTATCTGAGCGGTAGAGTCTCATACATGTAGGGGTGGTTCAAATTATTTTTCAAATTTGGCAAAATGTAACCCTGGTGTGGTTAGGAACACATGGTATAAATTAAATAGCATATTAAGTAAATATCACTCCGTTTCGACATGTTGAACAACTATTGATAACTTTAAAACAGACTTTCCTTAGAAATAATATACATTAATTATGACATTACCTTCATTTTGTAATAAAATGGATTTATGTGTTTCTCAAGAAGTTTAGTGCTTCAAGCTCCAACAACGCCATCCTTTTTGTATATGTTTTCAATACATTCCCACTTTGCCCTTCAATAGCCAGCAAGAATATTTTTCTGAAAAATTATTACCATATCATTTTAATAAATGAGGTACATTATTAATTTGATACATGTATTTGCTTGAACACAATTTTGAAACAGATATCATTAGTGCAATATTTAATATGTTCAGTTAGGAATTGGATATTAATGACTGAACAGCAATTAGCAACATCAGCAGAGCTTTTATCACTAATTGTAGCTCTAACTATGAAACAAGATCAAAAAACTTCCAAAATTATATTTTTAATAATATTCTTTAAAACTTTAGTTTAGTCTATAGTTGGTTGATCTACTCTATCACACAAGGCAACTGCTTTAAAAATATAAGATTCTGTGAAGCTATTACTGCGCATTTATCTAAACTTTTCTTAAAAATCGTATATAAGTTTATGAACAGAACTGCACAAAGGTTAATTCTAAGTTTTTCGTATTTATATCTTTCGAAAAAAATCATTTTAAATGACAAAAACGAATATCGTTGCGTTAAATAAACGCAATCTTTTGTAAATAAGTAATTAAACTCCTTACCAGTGTCCACATTTCCTACCTTGCTTAGTTTCTGAAGGTAACAGAAAAATATGTATGTTTCAGTCCAGTATGAATGCTGCACCCAAGTACAATACACATATTAACCATTAGTATCACACTATTATCACAAAAATATAAAGTATTTTAACACAAATTAGTTAAACTCTTACTCGTTCGAGCCGGTTAGCACTAAGGTTTCCAAAGGCTATTTTATCTTTTACGTAAACAGTAGCAAAAGCAAATAAAGGAAAAATCTGCCTTCAAAAGAAACTGTTACACCAAAATCAAAGACCAAAATCTACGGTGGGAATAATAATGATTATAATAATATTTTAATCGCCGTATTATGGTTTAATCACGGAACAATACAAAATGGCAGCTATACGCTATGACGCAACAACAGTTTGACAACTAGCAATTTCAAAGGAGATGGGCCAGAAATGTATGGGCCTTGGGCCGTTTGTAGTACATTACACCGTGAAATTGGCATTCGATTTCTGTATGAAATACTATTATACGTTACATATTAGCTTTATACAAAAATAAATACCAAACCAAGAACAGCAACACTACAAGGGGACAATATGGCGTCTGACACAGACTAATAAACAAGACAGACAGCCGAGTCCATACAAAATTTTTAACACCATAAGGGAACTCACACAGTGAAAGCCCAAACATGTACTTTATGTCTATATTATGTTATACAATTCATTCATAATTAATCGTCCATCTCTTTCTATCCAGTACATATTTTGACAGAGTGTTCTTCTTTACTTTTCGTTCGGTGGTTATATACATGTGTAGCAGTGCTGTGACAATCGGTACTTTATCGAGATACCGATCTTTAATTTAATTAGGGATGGCTTTATTTTCCGGTTGACATCTGTGCCTCAAACTTACCGGTTTTTTTACCGATTTAGGTAGTTATATATTCATATATTGGTTTTAAAGAAATAAATAAAATAAAGTTCAAAAATAAATAACTTTATTTATAAACAATGAAAATTAAATTAATTTGTTATTCTGAAAATACCATAAACAATCCTTATTTAGATTGTCACTTTTTTTTCTCTACCACCCGGTTCGCAAGGCTATCTTCGCTAGAGAAGAACGGGCAAGAAACTCTAGCGTTGCTCTTTTATAATATATTTACAATACAGTGATTATGCATATGCAGTTAAATTCAGAAAAGTTCACAATTCATGTATAAAAATCAATTGATCACAATATTACAGGTCATTTTATACAGCTGAGATACGTGAAGTCAACCAGAACGCACAATTGGTCTACACTGTTCCGGTAAAGCAATGATTGGCAATGGCATACATATTTTATACATATTTTAAAATTCGTTATGAGGTTTTTGTTTGTTAAATCGGGATAATCTTAGGAAACTACCACTAAGATAAGAAAAAATCTGCGTTTGATAGCGATTCATGACAATTTAGAATATTTCTCTTCTCAATCAAGAGATGTAAGGTTGTATGGAAGTAAATAATGTGAAAGTAAGAAGCACAACAAATTATTTATCACATTTACCTGTTTCTGAAAAGAAAAAATGTTACATATGTTACTTATAAATCTTATTATCACATATTTTACTTCTAAGACCCCTCGTAACTAGAAATTTTACAATTAACGCCCAACGCTCTATAAGATATAAGCATAATATTAATATCTTTTTTTTTAATATCTTAAGCCTTATGAATGTTAAGTTATGTTAGCAACTACAGTTACAGTTTCTTTATGTTAGTAACTACAGGGTTGGCATTCATAGAAAATGCAATGAAACTACCGTAGAAATATTAAGGTGTTGGATCATAGTAGTTGGCGATATAAATTTACCCAAATTAGTTCAGGCTTCTAGTAAATTAATGAAATGTTTTCATTATGGTTAACTTTAGATACATTAAAGGAATAGCGTGCTAAAAACTTAATAGTGTAAATTTACAAATTATTACACCATGGAAGCCATTCCATGTGTAACATTACAAATGTATTATTAAATCGAATTCAAAATAAGTTAAATAAAGTCTGAATACAATATAAAGTTAGTATCTTGAAACCATATATGTATATAGATTAAACATAATATTTTTTTAATCACGAAGATAGTTTCTTAAAAATTCTGCATAAAAAAACGAAAATGTTGGATTCAATAATTTGAGGAAATTCAATAATTTATATTTATCCATACACTCCTATACGTGGGCCTCCTCAATAAACGATTGAGATAGGTCATGGTCCACAAGTTCATCATTTAAAGATATGATCGAAATTGCTCTTCCATTACATTGCAAATCAATAAAGGTGCAAAAGCATGATTCATATAAACAGTTTAAAACAACATATTATGCTTTTCAATTAGCAAAATGATAAACATATTGAAGATTACTTTGTTTTTAAACCATGTAAGGAGAGTAGAGATACAATAGTCAAACTATTATATGATTCTACTATGCAATATTTCAAAGCATAAAATTAATTACATTTTCCGGCAAAGTATTGCTATGGACATGATTACAATGAAGAGTATTGCGAAAAATGTCTACTTACAAATATACTATTTTTATTAATTAAAAACAAGTCATTATGAAATTTAATACATCATTGCAGACTTTCATTCTAATGTACTGAAATAATACATTTCAAATTGGTTAATATAAAATACAATTAAACAATACCAATAAAAACTGCAAAATAAGTTTACAAATATTGCAACATGTGAGACATTCCATGCATAATATAATTGGTAATATCATAAAAAGGCACATTTACAAGCAAAATGAATATAAAAATTCCTATGAAGGTGTAAGAGAATGTTTGACAACATAGGTCTATTTTCCAGAAAACCTTGTATTGAAACTAAAATGATTTTACACCCTGAAAGGAGGCTTGAGCATCAACAATCAAATTTTATCAAATAATTTTAAATTTAATACAATATTTAAATCAAATAACAAAAGTTATTACAAATATTGCAATATGTGAAGCATTCCATGCATAATAATATAATTGGTAATACCATATAAAGGCGCATTTACATATATAATGATTATGAAAATACTGGATGCAATATGATTAAGAAACAAACAAATTTCTATTTCAGGATTCTACATTTCAATCATATAAAATAATTGACATTCAGTTTAATATATATAAATATTTTGACAATGATCAGGCAGGTTCATATTAAGGTGTAAGAAAATGTTTGACAACATAGGTCTATTTTCCAGAAAACCTTGAATTGAAACTAAAATTATTGTACACCCTGAAAGGAGACTTGAGCATCAACAATCAAATTTTATCAAATAATTTTAAATTTAATACAATATTTAAATCAATTAACAAAAGTTATTACAAATATTGCAACATGTGAAGCATTCCATGCATAATAATATAATTGGTAATACCATATAAAGGCGCATTTACATATATAATGATTATGAAAATACTGGATGCAATATGATTAAGAAACAAACAAATTTCTATTTCAGGATTCTACATTTCAATCATATAAAATAACTGACATTCAGTTTAATATATATAAATATTTTGACAATGATCAGGCAGGTTCATATTAAGGTGTAAGAAAATGTTTGGCAACATAGGTCCATTTTAAAGAAAACCTTGAATTGAAACTAAAATGATTTTACACCCTGAAAGTAGACTTGAGCGACAACACTCAAATTTAATCTAAGTATTTTAAATTTAAGAAAATATTTAAATCAATTAACAATTTATTCTATATAACAAAAAGCTAAGGATTGAGTTTGACAGAATACAGTTGGGACTGCTGTGAGCTGAGGATGATCATGACTATAATTAGGCATTATTATGTACTACGCTTCCTTACTGATCTATAACTCAATGCTTTTGTAACTTTTTCAAGGATTAGAGTTTCCATTTCTACATCTTTAGGCCTGTGATCGACATTATTAATTCTCTTATTATTAAAATTACAACACCATTGTTTAACCTGCATTCTAATTGCGTACAACCAAAAAGACTTCATGAAAGACTCTTTATGATTATTACAATTATACCATGTAGTATCAATATTTTTCTTTAATGAACTTACTATTTCCGAATAAACGAAAAACTGCAAATGGTTGGTAAAATCTTATCATAATATACCGGGTATCTCAAGACTGCTACCGAAAACGAAGCCGGGTGGTAGTTTTAGTGACTACAAACACAATGCAACTAAAAATTTTGCTAAGAAAAGCGACCATTTTTTTTATCATTTTTTAAATATCGTCATTTTTGAGGGGTAAATCTAAAGTATATGCTAAAATAATAATTTAGACTCTTTTAGACCTTAGAGTCTTTATAAATAAAAGGGTATAGACTATTATTTTACGAAAAAATGTATTTACCACCCAAATACGACCATCATCCATCCATCAGCCAAAGGAAGTCCACTGCTGAACATAGGCCTTCCCCAATGATTTCCACAGAGACCTGTTGGAGGCAGCCTGCATCCAGCGACGTCCCGCGACCTTTACCAGGTCGTCGGACCATCTTGTGGGTGGACGTCCTACGCTGCGCTTTCCGCTACGCGGCCTCCATTCGAGCACTTTCCGACCCCATCGGTCATCAGATCTCCGCGCTATGTGCTCTGCCCATTGCCACTTCAACTTGCTAATCCGGTGGGCTATGTCGGTTATTTTAGTTCTCCTACGGATCTCCTCATTTCTGATTCGATCTCGTAGGGAAACCCCGAGCATAGCCCTCTCCATAATACTCTCCAAATACGACCATATAAAAAAAATAACAAAAAAAAAATTGTCGCTTTTTTTTCCAACATTTTCTGTTGCATTGTGTTTGAAGTCGCTTAAACTACCACCCCGCTTCGTTTTCGGTAGTAGTCTTGATATACCCTGTATATACTCTGCCATACAATTTTACTCCAGTTCTTGGAAGGATAATACAACCTGTCTAAATCAGTGCTATACTCTCATAAACGAATTAATTGGTGAGATGACTCACTTTTAATTAATCGGGAGTTTATACAGTTACTACAATCATTACATTTTAAATTTGACATTAAAGAGCGACAAATTGCGCCAGCAATATATGGTATAGATTTGTGTTGATTATATATCTTTTCATTAGGGATGGAGTTTTCTATAAGATTACTTTCCTCAGAATTAAGATGTTCAAAGTAGGAACTAAATTTTTGTTCATTAATTAAGTTATTTAATGTACCTAACACTTTATCGTCATTATCCAAACAATTAGTATATAATGATTTTCCAGTTGTAATATTGTATGTATGTGACTGTTGGGTGTTATTTATTTATTTAATATTATTAAGCAATACTGTTTTGCAGGCTGAGACAAAATTAGTACAGTCAGGATTGGTATTAAAAGTACCATGTTCCCTTATCTGTCCAAAAAGTTTTCTATCAGAATTTCATTACAACGTCAGAGCCTTAGAAACTTTACACCTTTAACAGAGCGCAAATCTGACCACAAATGTTTGAGTTGAGATTATGCACAAAATGCTTCAGTGATTTTGCTTCCCTTGGATTGGGAGAGTCAAAACGCATAGACACTAATTTTTTTACATCTTCATTCCAGAAATCTATATGTTCAGAGTTACAAGACAATGCATGTGTCAATTTGTTACCATAGCGGCTAAACCCATTTAAACTTTCAAACAAATCATTTATGAAGGTTATAATTTCTGCTGTGAAAAAAATATTATCAAAATTAAGATTAAAAGTAGAATAATCATGTTCTTGGAGATGTTGGATACTCTTCATATAAACTAGTAGTGATGTAGCTACTTGCCGACTAAAAACTTGGGCTGCAAGTTTAACCTGTAATGTATGAGCATTTAATTATTGTTTAGCAATAAACAATATAAAATCTATACTAATATATAGCTTTTGGCATATTGATCACTTTTTGTGATTAGTGACCACTTCAAAACAGAATCTTGATAGAAATTGTATACTTTAATTTACCTTCATTTTGTCATATGAAGTTGGATTTATGTGTTTCTTTGTAAGTTTTATGCTTCTTGCTCGGCCACCAAAGCCATCCCATTTGTATAGACTTTCTATACATTCCCTCTTCGCTCTTCGATAACCAATAAGGAAATGCTTTTTCTGAAAATTATTACAAAAACATTTTAACAAATGAGATACATCATAGATATAATATAATTGGTTGGGGCCAATTTTGTCGCAGATGTCATTCGTGCAATTATTACTTCGTAAAAGTTCAGCATTGGAATCTGATATTAACAACCAACACAAAGCAAATACTTTTTCATCATTAGTATAGCCCCGACATGTAAATGAAGTACCAGTCAAACGTAACTGTGAATCTACTAATAACTTCCCAAATTTACTTAATATGTTATATTTCTTTAAAAATAACTTCGTTTTAGGAGCATAAAGGGTTACTTTCGTCTTTAGCCTTGTTTTTTGTAACTGTACAAGACGTAACTTATTTCTTAATCTGTTAATCGATGCACGTAAAATCTGCTTACGAGGGGTAGATTTATTTGGATCTAGTCTAATATGCTTAATTAACTGACATTTTACTTGACTACTACAGTTTCATTTTTAACATTAGACACAGCAAGGGTAGTTGTGGATGGGGTAACACATATTTCTAGCTGTTTTCTATTAGGTGGTATGTAAGGGTCAACATGAGATACTACTAGGTTCGGTAAATTTAGATTGAAATGAATTTGAAACAACAGGTAACTCAGCAAAGTCAGAACTTATATCTACCTGTATACTATTAAAGCATTCATAGTTTATAGTCGGTTGATTTACTATATCAGAAGGGACAACTACAGTAAAATCTCAGTAATCCGGCACTATTTAAAACTAGAGGGTGCCGGTTTATTGGAATGTTTGGATTACTGGATTATAGAGAATTAACGTAATATATAAAGTCATTTCGTAAAGAGAATAAGTATAATGTATGCATGTACATATTTGTGTTCTTGATCGCCAGGTTTTATAGCAAATGAAATATATCTCAATATTGACATGTACATTACGTAGTTTTACAATAATCTTTAACTGAGGTCTACTTTTGCGCATCTTGCGAGAAAGGCGGGGGCAGAGGGTGCCGGATTATTGGACGTATCGGTCTATTGAAGTGGCGGACTAGTGAGATTACACTATACTTCAAAAATAAAAGGTTCTATATGATTATTAGTGGGTGTTATTTCTAAATGTTTCTCTAAATTTATATTCATGGTTTAAACACGAATTGCACAAGGTTTTAATTTTAATTTTTCATTAATATGTTCGGCATGAAAATGTTTATGCCAAAAACGAATACGGCTACGTATAATAAAAGGTATGTTTTGTAAATATGGACAAACCTCTAACCACTTACCTAACCTCTTACCCACCTTGCTTGGTTTGTGAAGGGAACACAAAAAAAATATTACTTGGTTCCCGAGTCTTACACCCGAGAACAATGCACTTATTTACCATAGTTCTTACAAAAATAACAAGTATTTTAACACAAATTCAATAATAAACTATAATTACTCGTTTGAGCCGGTAAACACTAAGGTCACTTAATGCTATTTTATCTTTTACGAAAACATAAGTACACACAAATAATAAAAAGGAAAAAACCGCCTTTGATTGCAAACTCGCACCAGAATCCGTGATTAGAAAGTTATTGCATTCCAATTATAAGATTCGTTGTATAAGCACAATAGAAAATGGCGGCAAACGAGATACGTTCGAGACATTTTAATACTAGTGACATAAAATACTACGTCACACACACACTAATATAAATATGAGTAAGATGAACGCCATCCATATTAAAATAGTGAGATAGCTAGCATAGCTTAACGTGCAACTTTTTTTATTCTGAGTTGGACGGGCCTGGCGTCTGAAACGGCATGTTTGACAACCGATGTCAAAACTTGACATTTATGAAATATGAAGTCGTAATTCGTTTTCCTATAAATGAAATATTATTTTTAGTCGTATGTGCTATAAATTACTGTACTCTATATAACTCGTAAATGTTTTTACGTCAACGGAATTAGTATCATACTTTATTGATCATCTTATATAATATAACATAATGTCTATACAATAAATTGCAACAAGTCTGTCAGAATCTCGTCATGTTTATAGTTATTTAATATTAAGAAAGTGTACCTATATCTGGCCGTAAGTGCGGTGCATAGTACCTGCTAAACAACCTATTTAAATAATCCACAATAAAAATCTGCTAGGCATGAGATACAGCACGGCACAGACTGATCACTTGTCGCGACTGCTAGCATCTGTATCAGCCCATATACGTCCCACTGCATGGCACGGGCCTACTCTACAATCAAGAATACGATTGAGAGTTATTAGGCCATATAGTCCACCACGCTGGCCTAGTGCGGGTTGGCGGACTTACATACCATAGAAATTCTTATGAATCGCTATGGTATGCAGGTTTCCTCACGATGTTTTCCTTAACCGTTTTAGTGCGTGGTGATTGACTATCAATACACACATGACTCCGAAAAGTCAGAGGTGTGCCCTATGTGCATATGAATAAATAATCATTTTATTATTAGGCATATGCACTTAATAAGCTCTTAGTTATTATAGTCCATACAAATGAATACACTATAAAAATGGAATCGAATCTGATAGCAGCCATGTTTATTTCTATACCTTAATGTCTAGTAAAAGAACTTACTAGCAATCATTTCTGTACAAACTAACATTTTAAACATTATATTTGGTCTACCCCTAGAAGTCTAATATACTTTGGTATATTAGACTTCTGCATACTTAAAAATAATATTATCCTAAGGTCTAAGATATTATTTTTCAAATAATGTATTTGACATTAATTCTAACTGGTTATTTCTGAGCACACATAAGGAAAAAGTAGGATTAATTGATGAAAAAAAACTAAAATCAAACAAAACTTAAGGACAATAAAGTACAACCAGATCTTGCTTTATATTTTTTATTTATATTTGCCTAAAAATAATCTCCAGTCAAAACATCTAGAAACAATGCCGGTGCTCCCATATTGTACTATTGCCTAGCCCAACCTAAAGGCTAAATACCACAGTATGATCATGGTATGAGTACAGCAACCCACTGTCCAGTGTCCAGCTATGTTCCTTTCAACATGAAGCATTTGTGGGTGTTATATATGTCCAAAAGAATCGAGATTCATACAATCTTCTTATGGCGGAGTTGGAATAAAATCTTGCTCATTGTCTTCAGCTTGATTTATTTGCAGCCAGCAGTTTGTACAGATAATTGCTTGTTCTGATAACTAAAACAAAATAAAAAGATTTAATATTGAAGATATCGAAGAGTAATGATGAATAAATAACTCTTTGCAGTCACATGTGTTTCCTCCTTCCTATGATCCCAGGTCTTTCCGCTATTGTTTAAAGAGGCATCGCAGCAGTCCGGCCGGATATTTGTCTGAAATGTCTTGGGACAGTCATCTGATGCCATTAGATATTCCTCCTTGACGGCATTTGTGCTTACCATCAGACATCGTGTTGTTATTATGGATATAATTATAATATAATATATTATACATAACACAAGATCATCCGAGTGTCCAGAGGGAAATAAAAGAAAATGTAATTCATTTAACAATTTAAACAACAATATATAAAATATCACTTCTTACATATTTATGTACTAGTAGACTTGTCCTGTGGACACAATGCAATTCAGCTCTAACATGAATACTTTTGTAATACTCTATACTTTGTATTGACCTTGATTAATTGGCATAAAACATACATTTCACAAATTAATGAAGAAAATAGAATACTTACTTCTTGTTCTGCCATTTCAGCAATAAAACGTTTTGAAATACTCTACACGAGAGTGAATTGGCAGCCCATGTAGTTACTAAGATTCTGTTGAATGATAGAATCCATTTCAATTTTTGATTGCAGAAGTGCAATTCAACCATTTCACAACAATTGCAGAAGTGCAATTCAAGCAAAGCGCCACTTTTGATGTGCTGAAAAGCAGAATTGTGGGTTAGAAGAGAAATATGAACATAGAAAAACATAACAGTATTACTTACATGTGGCATTCAAAATAATAAATAATATGTTTACTCACCAAAATACGAACTAGTAATTGCGTTTAAACGTCAAGATATATCATCTGCGAGAATCAGAATCCATAAAACAAAGCCAGGTATACAGAGAAGCAAATACACATTTGCGAAATGTATGCGAATAATAAAAAATAATACGAATTACGGCCACAGACGTAGACAGCACAGACGACTAAAAACTAGACAGATAACACAGAGTTTTGCAATTGCTGTCAAGTTAAACATTTTCGTTCTTAAACTAAAATCATGTAACATAAATAAAATAATAAAAGTGACTTCTTTAACAATATATATCGTCTTTTAAAAAGCGAAGAATATGGAAAAAGAAATATAGACAATAATTATAATTTGTAGGGGGGTTTTAAAAATAAGACATATTCAAGTTAAAGATAATGGGTTCGCGCATTTTTGAACGAAATGACAGTTAGGCATCATGGAGGACAGATTATAGAAGAAAATATTGCTTCTGTACTAAAACAATCACATTTTTGTATAAAGCCCCCTGTTGTCCAAGAAATCTAAATGTATTTTATTTGAATTCCACATTTTTTTCTAGAATTTGTATTAGACGTACACAAAACGGCCCAAGATAGCACATCTCCTTTACTACGACACACACACTAATTTAAGTAAACGGAGAAACTACCATGCCATCCATTTAAAAAAGTGGGATAGCATATCATCCTTAACGTGTAACTTTTTTTGTACTGAGTTGAACGGGCCTTGTTTAATAGTCTGTGGCTTGGTATTTATTTTTGTATAAAGCTAATATGTAACGTATAATAGTATTTCATACAGAAATCGAATGCCAATTTCACTAAGTAAATTTGGTGTAATGTACTACAAACGGCCCAAGGCCCATACATTTCTGGCCCATCTCCTTTAACTGGATGTTTGCTGAGTAGACCGATTTATGAGCTAAATGGCTATCCAGTATTTCGTTTCGAAATTTAACGGAACCTCAAAATAACGTCATATCAAATGAGTCCGGTGGCTGAGTAGCTATCCAGTATTTGGGGGATAATTGATATTTCATTCAGTCCGCACGTCGCACGAGAGTGTTGAATTATTTGTTTGGTTTGGAATCGGATTACCTATATACTTTGAAAAAAATAAGATAAGCCTCGTCCCGAGCAAATGACCTTGAGCATTTATGTCTTTCTAATGCCTACTATACACGACGTCGTATTCGGTTGCGTTCGCCGACGCGACGTATAAAGGAGGTGATTTGTGCATCTGTTATAGGTATTTAACGTCCACAGATGCGTCCGCCTCGAATCCGATTGTTGTCGGTTTTTGTGGCACGGATCAAAGGGTTTTGTTGCGAACGTCCGACTTCTGTCCACAAGTCTTCGCTTTTTTTACCATCGCACCACACTTTACCGTAGTAGAGTTCATTCGAGGGGGTTAACGTCACTCGCGTCCGTAGGCTTTGACCCTAGATTCCCTACACTTGACCCCTGGGTAGTGCCAAATGAGTGATATAGTTCGTGGTGGTAGGACTTAAGTGTCCGCCCGGGTAGCGACCACCGTCCACGAGGCGTAAAGGCCGTCATAGTGATCTCCATAAGGGGATCGCGTTCCGGGATCAGCTCATGGTTTTCCGGTTTTATCGAAGGGCTTGAGTCCAGGCATGAGGTTGTACCGTGTGGATTTGTTCGGTCGTTCGTCGGAAGGAGGAATGTCGATCCGCCGGCCAGGGAGACCCATAGAAACGGTTGACCGCTGGCCGCCCGCGGTATAGTACAGGGGCTAACCACCTCAAGAGGCTGCCTCACCATGCCGCGCATAATCTTGGGTGGGTCCATCATGCCGGTTGGTGACCGGAAGTGGGGTCTCGGTGGCCCATCCCGGGAGGGTACGGGGGCCCTTCCGTCCAGCGGATCAATTCGCTTCCTGCCGACCCTTTCGTGCCGGTGCCCATTCGGCCTTCTTAGTGCCCGAACTTAAGCCCTTCGTTGCCTCGGCACCAATCCCATCCTTTCAACCATGACAATGCAATTAAACAGAGCAGGTCCTTCAGCGGTGCATAACCCCACCACTGCGTTCACTATAGAGTTAACTAATATCCGCGGACCCCATACGAACCTCAATGCCGTCCATCACCATCTCGAGACGGCCCAGCCTGCTTTGTTCTTTCTAACGGAGACGCAGATTCGTTGTCCGGCCGATGATTCTTACCTGTTGTATCCCGGTTATTCGCTTGAAGTAAACTTCAAGCCTAAAGCCGGGGTATGCTTGTGTGTTCGGTCAGACATCTGCTGTCGCCGTTTGCACTGCATGGAGGACGCCTCGTTCTCCGCTCTGTGGGTGCACGTGGATCTAGGTTCCCTGAGCCGCATCTACGTGTGTCTTTACAGCTCTCACCACGGGGACGATGAGGTGACTCGGCTGTTCAGGTATCTTAGCCAGGCAGCTAATGACGCGCAGGCGCAGTTCCCGTTAGCCGAAATGGTGGTCTTGGGGGATTTCAATGCTCATCATGAACTGTGGCTGGGATCCTCCAAGACTGATTATGCTGACAGAGCTGCCCATGCATTCGCTCTGACTCATGACGTGACACAACTGCTGAATCAGCCCACCAGGATCCCGGATGTGGCGAGTCGTGCGCCTTCTCTGCTGGAACTTCTGCTGGCAGGTCACCCCGCCGGGTATCGTGTGACCGTTAGTGCGCCTCTGGGCACTTCTGATAACTGCCTGGTTGGGTCGTCATTACCGTTCGCATCACCACCACGTTCCGTGCAGGTTAAGTGGAGGGTCTGGCATTACTCGTGGCAGATTGGGATGGTATGCGGGAATATTTCGCATTCATCTCTTGGAGGCGGCGCTGCTTTGAGGGTAAAGATCCGTCAGCAAGTGTCAACGCTATTGCTGACGAGATCAGACTTGGAATGGAATATTACATTCCTTCCTTTGAGATCGCCAGTAAGGGCCGTGGACTCTCCTGGTTCGATCGTGCATGCGCCGATGCTGTCGGTGACAAACAGGCGGCGTACCGCGCTTGGATCAGGAGTCGCGCCATGAAGGATCCCAATATCAGTTCCCTCAAAGAAGCCTACAACCATGGCTTGCAAGAAGGCCTTCGTTAGGGCGGATGCCCAGCGCGTTAGCAGGATTGGGCGTGCGTTGGTCAGTCACCCAGCTAGCAGTCGTGCTTATTGGAGTTTGGCCGGGGCCGTTCAATCTAACTTCTGCCGTCCAGCGTTGCCACCGCTGAGGTACCCAGAAGGGTCGCTGGCCCACAAGCCGCAAGAGAAGGCTGCCTTGCTGGCAAATCTCTTTGCGGCTAATTCCCTTCAGAGCACTCACCGTGATACCGCCTGTATCACGGTGAGTGCTCTGAAGAATTGTTCAACTTGATCCCCTCCTCTCCATTCCTAACCAGAACCACGCGTGCTGGCTTGCGAAGCCATGGCTTGACGGTCAACACCATCCCGGCGCGAATCAAACCGTTCTCAAATTCTTTTTTATGCCGCACCATCAGGCTGTGCAATTGTTTGCCTTCTTGCGTGTTCCCTCCTTCCTACAATCCTGGGTCCTTCCGCCGTAGTGTGAAGAGGCACCTTAGCAGGCCGGCATAACTGTTTCCATTGCCATGGGACTGCCGTCCGATGCCAATGGATACTCTGCCTGGGCGGCATTAGCGTTTACCACCAGGTGCAATGCCGCCACTATGGCAGGCCATTATAAAAAAAAAACATATTGTCGTATATCAACGAGTGATCCTCCAGGTAGCGGACCAATTCAGCGTTTATGATCCGCTCCATGAGCTTGCACATCACTGAGGTGATAGCGATAGGGCGGTAATTGGTGGGGTCCCACGGATCACCCTTTGGGATCGGCTGCACATTGGCCTCCCTCCAAGATTCCGGCACAACACCTGTGCGGTAGGACGCTCGGTAGAGGCGAGTCAGTGCAGGAGACAACTTAGCTGCATAAGCTCTTAAAACCACGGCTGGTATCATATCCCATCCAGACCACTGGCTTTCCAAATATCGAGAGACAGTAACTCACGCTGCACATCACACTGCCTGATACGAATATCCGCACATTGAGAAACCGCAACCAGGCAGTGTTAGCAGCGTCTGGGAACCACGGTCTTCGACGCGGGAATTAGCCGCAAAGAGATTTGCCAGCAAGGCAGCCTTCTCTTGCGGCTTGTGGGCCAGCGACCCTTCTGGGTACCTCAGCGGTGGCAACGCTGTACGGCAGAAGTTAGATTGAACGGCCCCGGCCGAACTCCAATAAGCACGACTGCTAGTTGGGTGATTGGCCAACGCACGCCCAATCCTGCTAACGCGCTGGGCATCCGCCCTAACGTAGGCCTTCTTGCAAGCCATAGATTTAGTATAAAACATAGATCAGCAATGTGAAAGAGATAGAATAATTTAACTCATATGTTAAAGCGAGATTCATGATGCGACCATACGTTTACACCGAAGTAGCCTGCAGTGACCCAGAGTCGAAATATGTCAAACTAAGCGAGCAACAAAATTCGCTTATTTTCATAATTTATTAAATTTTACAGTACTTGGTTATATTTATTAAACGTAGTTTATTATAGTGCATTGTGCAGTGCTAAGGTGTGGTTCATGCAGGCGTAAAAATCCGAAATAATTAAATTTTTCACAGATACCGGCCACTTTTGCACAATACTATTTTGTGACGATATTATAGAATTAAATGGAAATCCGTGTATACATATCGGTAGAAAAGAATATAGTATTTCATTATATAAATACGCTGAAAGCATCCATTACGTATAAAAAATAATATCAAATACGTGAATCTACAATAATTTCAACCAAAAGTTGCTAGGGATTGACTGACAGGTTCGATCAATAAAAGGTTGTCGATAAAATAGTCGATGACAACACATGTTTCCCTACATTTTTATGGAGCTATAGTATGTTGTGATAGTGTGCATTCTTCTTCTTCTTCTACCTGGCGTTATCCCGGCCATGTTTCCCCTGCCATTATTATAGTATTCATTCTACAATATTACTTATTACTTTACTTTTTCTCATTTTTTTATATTTGTGGAATAGTTATTATAACACTTCATGTGTGTGATTTATGAATTAAGAACCTGTTTCAATCTCTGCTAAGAGGCTGTCAATTTATAATAGTAAAACAAGAGCATATTCGATATTATTATAATATATGCGATACTTCTATGCACAGTATGATCGTCCAAACCTTGAAGCAACATTATTCATTTATCATAACATTAGGTATAGGTTTAAAATTTATAATTCTCATAGGAAAAACATTAGTTTAGGTGAAGTGATCGAGAAAAGCTTCATTGTTTATTAAACTGTCTCTTTCTTCAGCCACAGGAATGCGACTAATGAACATAGGCCTTCCACAAGAATGTCTGCATCAGTTTGTTGTAAGCTGCCATCCTGCATCCAACGACTTCCTACAAGCTCCTCCGTACACCTCTAACGCGGCCTAGCAGGCGTCCAATACTTCCCAATGTGTTACAAGTCAGTTAATTGACTTAAATAAGCATATTTTTTAATTCACATTTATACATTTAGTTTCTTAGACTGACGCGAATGTTACTCATTGAAAAAAACTAATAATCACGGATTTTGTTGCAGACTTAGTCCACCCTGTGACTACGAAAGCTGTAAAGTAATCGAAACTTCGCGACGGGAAATAAAAAATGAAAAAAATAAACCGAAAACGCTAAAACTTTGTAAATTATAGTTTTATTTTATAAAAGTGTTTTTTGTCCTCAATTTAATTAGTATATGTACTATGTATACATCACAATAAAAAAAAAAATTTGTTCAGGTGAACATAAAGACCCATACAAAACATCTCAAACAAAATGTTTTCAAATAATATGACAATTTATCTTTATTTCTTTGTGTGTTTATCAATCTGTATTGAAATAAACACATCAATAAGTTTCTGTTAATATATAATAAAATGTCACATATATCCATAACATTTTATTTCATAACTACAGGCCGACAGCTATATCGATATCGATATGATAGTATCGAAAGTGCATGGTACACCACTATATGTCAAGCACACATGTGAACTTCACGCACGCAATCGTAAATCAGTTTTGATCGCGCTCAAAATGACACATTGCCGATCTATGTTCTATACTACATCTATGTTGCAAGCCATGGTTGTAGGCTTCTTTGAGGGAACTGATATTGGGATCCTTCATGGCGCGACTCCTGATCCAAGCGTGGTACGCCGCCTGTTTGTCACCGACAGCATCGGCGCATGCACGATCGAACCAGGAGCGTCCACGGCCCTTACTGGCGATCTCAAAGGAAGGAATGTAATATTCCATTCCAAGTCTGATCTCGTCAGCAATAGCGTTGACACTTGCTGACGGATCTTTACCCTCAAAGCAGCGCCGCCTCCAAGAGATGAATGCGAAATATTCCCGCATACCATCCCAATCTGCCACGAGTAATGCCAGACCCTCCGCTTAACCTGCACGGAACGTGGTGGTGATGCGAACGGTAATGACGACCCAACCAGGCAGTTATCAGAAGTGCCCAGAGGCGCACTAACGGTCACACGATACCCGGCGGGGTGACCTGCCAGCAGAAGTTCCAGCAGAGAAGGCGCATGACTCGCCACATCCGGGATCCTGGTGGGCTGATTCAGCAGTTGTGTCACGTCATGAGTCAGAGCGAATGCATGGGCAGCTCTGTCAGCATGATCAGTCTTGGAGGATCCCAGCCACAGTTCATGATGAGCATTGAAATCCCCCAAGATACCATTTCGGCTAACGGGAACTGCGCCTGCGCGTCATTAGCTGCCTGGCTAAGATACCTGAACAGCCGAGTCGCCTCATCGTCCCCGTGGTGAGAGCTGTAAAGGCACACGTAGATGCGGCTCAGGGAACCCAGATCCACGTGCACCCACAGAGCGGAGAACGAGGCGTCCTCCATGCAGTGGAAACGGCGACAGCAGATGTCCGACCGAACACACAAGCATACCCCGGCTTTAGGCTTGAAGTTTACTTCAAGCGAATAACCGGGATACAACAGGTAAGAATCATCGGTGATGGACGGCATTGAGGTTCGTATGGAGTCCGCGGATATTAGTTAACTCCATAGTGAACGCAGTGGTGGGGTTATGCACCGCTGAAGGACCTGCTCTGTTTAATTGCATTGTCATGGTTGAAAGGATGGGATTGGTGCAGAGGCAACGAAGGGCTTAAGTTCGGGCACTAAGAAGGCCGAATGGGCACCGGCACGAAAGGGTCGGCAGGAAGCGAATTGATCCGCCGGACGGAAGGGCCCCCGTACCCTCCCGGGATGGGCCGCCGAGACCCCACTTCCGCCCACCAACCGGCATGATGGACCCACCCAAGATTATGCGCGGCATGGTGAGGCAGCCTCTTGAGGTGGTTAGCCCCTGTACTATACCGCGGGCGGCCAGCGGTCAACCGTTTCTACGGGTCTCCCTGGCCGGCGGATCAACATTCCTTCTTTCGACAAACGACCGAAAATACCCACACGGTACAACCTCATGCCTGGACTCAAGCCCCTCGAAAAAAACGGAAAACCATGAGCTGATCCCGGAACGCGATCCCCTTATGGAGATCACTATGACGGCCTTTACGCCTTTGTGGACGGTGGTCGCTACCCGGGCGGACACTTAAGTCCTACCACCACGAACTGTATCACTCATTTGGCACTACCCAGGGGTCAAGTGTAGGGAATCTAGGGTCAAAGCCTAGGGACGCGAGTGACGTTAACGCCCTCGAATGAACTCTACTGCGGTAAAGTATGGTGCGATGGTAAAAAAAGCGAAGACTTGTGGACAGAAGTCGGACGTTCGCAACAAAACCCTTTGATCCGTGCCACAAAAACCGACAACAATCGGATTCGAGGCGGACGCATCTGTGGACGTTAAATACCTATAACAGACGCACAAATCATCTCCTTTATACGTCGGCGGACGCAACCGAATACGACGTCGTGTATAGTAGGCATTAGAAAGACATAAATGCTCAAGGTCATTTGCTCAGGACGTGGCTTATATTATTTTAATGTTTTATAATTTAAAAATTTAGGGTTTTTGTACTAAATAATATTATTTATGTGAATTTAGGTATCTATCTATTTATTTATTGAATTAAATATACTGAGATATAAAAATGTCTTTACTATACAGTACATCACACCAAATCCTTGCCTTTACTCATTTCCTTTTATTTTCAACACTATTACATCGCAAGTAAAATGAACCGATTCCAGGGATATTGGATAAACAACACGCCAAGTATATGTTTCACTTGGTATGCAATATGGAAATAAGTAACTATTCTCCAATGCGCTCTCTTTTGCCGTCAAGGTCTTTTTTTAGGTTATCGGTATTAAATCGGTTCCCGTATACAGGGTATATCAAGACTGCTACCGAAAACGAAGCCGGGTGGTAGTTTAAGCGACTTCGGACACAATGCAACAGAAAAAGTTGCAAAAAAAAGCGACAAATTTTTTTGTGTTATTTTTTTCCTATGACCATATTTGGGTGGTAAATACATTTTTTCCTAAAATAATAGTGTATACCTTTTTATTTATAAATAATCTAAGGTATAAACGTGTTTAAATTATTATTTTAGCAAAAACTATGGATTTACCACCCAAAAAAGACGATATTTAAAAAAATCATAAAAAATAATTGTCGCGTTTCTTTTCGAAATTTTTGGTTGCATTGTGTTTGTAGTCACTAAAACTACCACCCGGCTTCGTTTTCGGTAGCAGTCTTGAGATACCCGGTATAAGGGTAACCTTTATAATTTGCATTGGTTACCGTCATAACGGGTCCCCAAATCTTAAAGGTAACCGAAATTGGTCGATACCGGTACCGTACCGATATTTGCAACCGGTTTCGATCCCTGCTCTTAAGATTGATTTTTAAACTTAACATAATATAGGTGTACCAGAATATCATGGCAAATGGAACAATAGAAAATTGTGCATAGCAACAACAACAATTGGATTTAAATATTTTTTATACTTTCTATATTAACAAAATAGTTTTTTTTAAGTTATAGTAAATATGTTAAACATAATTACTGTGCGTGATAGATTTCCTAGGGATTTTGGTTCAATTTTCAAAACACCAATTCTCTTCAACGGCTGACGGGCCTGCGGGCGAGCGAGCGAGGGGCGGGCGAGCGTGGAGCAGCGGTTCGTTTCTTGTCTTCCTTTGGAGAGGTCCTCTTCTGGCGGGGCCCGGCGCGAAGCTGCCGATACGGCCAAACCGCCCCTCTTTTATATCCTTTTTCTGTCCACGCTCACCCCCCCTAGCCCCTCACCCCTCAGTACCCGTCATAATCTTTATTTTATAATTGTCCTTACATTCCTCTTACAATTATTACAATTTACACACAACAGTGTGGGGCTCATCCCCGCGCAACCCCTCACACCATGCACCCATCCCTAAGGACTCCCGGGGCGTGAATGCGGCTGGGTTTTGGGTGCGGAGAGTTTTGTTCGACGTCACCCCGCCCCGCTTGTACCACGTGACCGAGGCGCCCCCCAGCCCTCTCACCCTCTCGGGAGCCGCACCGCGCATGCGCAGTAGGCACATAGTGTGAGGTTTGAGAAAATGAAAACACTTCAGGAACAATTATTTATTTTTAACTAAAGTTATTTCGTGTCGTGCACATTTCTCCCGCCGTCGCAGCTCGCGATTTCCACTGGGAGCACGACGATCTTCCGGGACGGCCGCCGCAGGATGTGCCCGTTGCTCGTTGTGACGTCGACGACTCGCACCTCGCCGTCTTCCCCGGGTTACCACTATCACTCGCAGGGTTTGTTTAACGCTGCGTATCAATCTTTCATATGCTCCGCCCATGAAGGGTGCGGCGGGGGGAATGCGACGCCAGTTGATACAGCGTGCATTTGCCTCTCTTCCTGTTGCTTCCCACGCCTTCTTCAACTCCTTATCCGCAGCCTTGAAACACGTCGCGTTGTCTGACCATAGCTCCGTCGGTTGGCCTCTGCGCGCGATGAATCGCCTGAGTGCTGACACGGCAGAGTCCGCGCTCAGTGATGCGACCACTTCCAGATGCACCGCCCTTATGGTCATGCAGGTGAATAGGGCAACCCATCGTTTCTCCTCGGCCGTTCCTCCTATGCGCGGCGTCCTGCCCGCGCGTGCTGAACTGGCGCACTACGATGGGCTCGTTCGACACCCATCCTCTCAGGGAAAGCCTGCTTGTCGGTGAATATGGTCTACTATTCTTGTAACCTCCGTGGCCTTTTCTTTGCTCACGAAGCTGGTGATAAAATCGTCCATGTAATGATTTCGCTTAATTTCCTCCAGTGCCTCGGGAAATTGTTCCTGGAACTCTTCCGCGTTCCTGTTCTTTATGTAGAGTGCCGTGCATGGTGACGACGTCGCTCCGAATATCACCGAAGTCATCTGATATTCCGTAGGCTTCGTGTCTCCTCTCTCCCGTCCTCTCCACAGGAACCTCAATGCGTTTCTGTCTTCGCGTCTGACTTTGATCTGCATGAACATTTCCTTTATGTCCGCCGAGACTGCAAAGGGGTGTTGTCAGAACCTCATCATGATTCCGGGCAGGGATTGCAGGAGGTCAGGACCCGACAGGAGCAGGTCGTTCAGACTGACTCCGTGTGATCTTGCCGCTGCGTCATGCACCACCCTTATCTTTGGCTTCTCTGAGATACACACGGCAAAGTGCGGAAGGTATCAGGTTTTTCCTTGTGGTGCTGGCAAAGTAGTCGGGACCGCGTATCCTGAGACGAGGAGGTTACTTATCCTCTCATCATACTTCATCTTCAGGTCCTCATCACGGTCGAGCTTCTTTTCTAAGTTTCTCAATCTATTGAAGGCATAATCGTAATTGTTGGGAATCGTGCAGTCGTCCCGTTTCCAGAGGAGTCCAGTTTCGAAACGTCCATCTGGCATCCTTCGACTTCTTTCTTGCAGGATTTGCAAAGCGCGCTCTTCGGGATCACTTTTCGGCTTTCTTGGCTCCACTCCGAGCGACTCTAAGTCGAAGAATCTTTTCATCATTTCTTCCATGTGTTCATCCAAAGTGACTGTGTGTCCGCAGAAGGCATTGATGTTCTGAAGTGCCGACTTATACCCGTGCAGAACCCATCCCAGCTTCGTGCGAGACGCGACAGGCTGGCTTCTGCTCCCGGTCCGCATCTCGAGCGCCACCAAGAACTCCCAGTTGTCTTGCCCAATAAGTATCTTTGGATTGGCGTTCTTATAAATCAGTCGCTCTTGTATATCCTGAAGGTGTGCACAGTGTTGAATGTCCCTCCTGGCGACGCTTTGTCTGGTGGACATCAGGTGCGATAAAGTGCGTGCGTTGCGTATCATATATTCCTCGTCACTGTAGCGTCCACGTATTTTGACGTCGACTCTGCGGCTATCTGCGTGTTTCATCGTTCCGTTGAGACCTTGCAACCACATTTCGTCGCGCGGACCTTGCAAGCCTAGCAATTCTGCCAGCCCTTCCTCGACGAGCGTGACGGTACTGCCGTCATCCATGAGCGCGTAGGTGTGCACGCGTGCTCCGCCTTGTCCGGTGAGTGTGACAGGTGCGATCTTGAGAAATGCTTGCCGGTTTCCTCCACGATTGGTCTGTGTGACGAGCTCCGCGGACGTGACCACTTCCACCTGCACGGACTGCCCGGGAGGTGCTGACGGCGTCCTCCCCGTGTTCTTGTGCAAGAAGCGGTGGTGAGCCATCAGGCAACCCTCCCGGCCGC
Source organism: Hyles vespertilio (assembly GCA_009982885.2). Classification (NCBI taxonomy): domain Eukaryota; kingdom Metazoa; phylum Arthropoda; class Insecta; order Lepidoptera; family Sphingidae; genus Hyles; species Hyles vespertilio. Next base: position 5,600,100 of record CM042825.1, read on the forward strand.
ACTTCTTGGCTCTGCAGTTTCCTCGTCGGTGCGTGCTCCTCAGGCATCGGAAGCATATTCGAAACCGCTTCGCAATCTCCCACCGGTCCCCTACGTTGGAGTCTCTGAACTGCTTGCATTCAGGTAACTGGTGCTTCTGCTTGCACAGAGGGCACTCTTCCAAGTTGTCATCCGCGACGAAAGTGCGTTCGATGTTCTTTCTTCCACGCCTTTCCACAGGGACGTCCTCGAGTGGTGCGTACGCTCCACACTTGTCGGCCTCCTCGCTGAGAAAAGTTGCCAGCCTCTTCAGGTCGGGTACGTCTTCCTTGCATGCGGCGGCGTAATCGTACCATTTGCTTCTCAGCGTGGGCGTGAACTTTTCTATAGTCGTCTTGACTGTTTCTGGATTATACAAGTAATGGATCCTCTTCAATTCTTCAATAGCGGCCACAGTATTTGCCACTTTGTCAGCAAATATACACAAATCTCTTGGGCTGTCGGTCAACTTCCCAAGTGTCTTCATCTTTTGCAGCTCGTGCATGGCTAGCGCGTCGGGACGACCGAATCTTCTCTTCAAAGCTTTCATAATCGTCTCCGGCTCCGGTTGGCTAATCAGTAAACCGCTAATCGCTTCGCTCGCCGCCCCCCTGACGCTCTTCCTCAATCGTGAAACGTTTTCAGTTCTTGAGAATACAGCTTCAGTCTCATAGTAGGCAGCTTCGAAAGCGAGCCAGCCGCTGCTTCGCCCATCGAACATGGGCAGCTCCTGCAGGTATCTCGGTGCGTCTCTCGACATCTTCACAGCTTTGGTGAGAGCTGTCGCCAGTGAGGTGACGTCCACGTTCGGTGACTGACGCGCAGGCCGGGGCTCATCTTTGCGCTCCCGGTGCTCGCATTCCTTGTTCTTGCGAGGTCCCTGTCCTTGTCCCTTCGAATCATCCTCGTCTGGTGAGTCCTGCTTCTTTGTTGGTGGTTCCTCTTGACCCTCCAACCATTCCTGTAGACGACTGGATCGGTCGTGCTCATCTCCGGAGTCCACAGAGTCCTCTTCATCGTCGCTGATTGCGGCGCGTTCCTTTTCCAACTTCGCTTGGGCCAACGCAAGCGAGGCGCGCACCTCTTCCAGCTTTAGTTGTGCTATCTTTTCCTGTGCCTCGAGCTCAGCAAGCTTCTTGCGCTGCGATCGCTGTGATTTGGCGCCTTTGGATGGCTTCAGGGTGTCGCCGTCGTCCTTCTCTGCCTGCGTGGTCACCGTGTTCGAACTCGCCGTTGTTTCCGTGTATGCAGTCTCTGAAGTAGTCGCGGTATCCTCGGAGGTCGTCGTCGTTCTTGCAGAGGTTGCAGTTGTCTTCACGGATGGGCCAGCATTCCCTGTGGGCGTGGCACCCGCGCCTCGGGCGGCCGCCGCAGTGCTTTGAGTGATTACTTGTGGTGCACTGGACGGACCACCCTCGGTACGGGGCACCCTTACGGCCGGGCTCAATCTTTCGGACGCGTCGATCATACTTCCCTTCTTCGAGCGAGTAACAGGCATCTTTTTCCTTCTTGCGGTTGTTCTGAAAAAATACAAATCCCGCGCTGTGGCTTAAAAATGTTCAAACAATCTTCCAGGAACCAAGTCTTCAAACTGTTAGAAACTTCTAAATGAATCTTGCACCAGGCATAAGTTCCGAGACTTCGAACGACTTCTCCGCGCTGTGGCTTTAAAATGTTCAAACAATCTTCCAGGAACCAAGTCTTCAAACTGTTAGAAACTTCTAAATGAATCTTGCACCAGGCATAAGTTCCGAGACTTCGAACGACTTCTCCGCGCTGTGGCTTTAAAATGTTCAAACAATCTTCCAGGAACCAAGTCTTCAAACTGTTAGAAACTTCCAAATGAATCTTGCACCAGGCATAAGTTCCGAGACCTCGAACGACTTCTCCGCGCTGTGGCTTTAAAATGTTCAAACAATCATCCAGGAACCAAGTTTTCAAACTGTTAGAAACTTCCAAATGAATCTTGCACCAGGCATAAGTTCCGAGACTTCGAGCGATTTCTCGACCAATCAGATTCGTCGGAATTTCTTCAATATTGTCCAAGTCACCGGCGATATGCGTGGGTTGAGTCTTCAATCTTGATATTTCCTCTTTAAATTCGTCTGCGAATGATCAACGATTGCTTTTTCTTCATAATCCGGATGCGAAGGACCAACGAATGTGCGTGATAGATTTCCTAGGGATTTTGGTTCAATTTTCAAAACACCAATTCTCTTCAACGGCTGACGGGCCTGCGGGCGAGCGAGCGAAGGGCGGGCGAGCGTGGAGCAGCGGTTCGTTTCTTGTCTTCCTTTGGAGAGGTCCTCTTCTGGCGGGGCCCGGCGCGAAGCTGCCGATACGGCCAAACCGCCCCTCTTTTATATCCTTTTTCTGTCCACGCTCACCCCCCCTAGCCCCTCACCCCTCAGTACCCGTCATAATCTTTATTTTATAATTGTCCTTACATTCCTCTTACAATTATTACAATTTACACACAGCAGTGTGGGGCTCATCCCCGCGCAACCCCTCACACCATGCACCCATCCCTAAGGACTCCCGGGGCGTGAATGCGGCTGGGTTTTGGGTGCGGAGAGTTTTGTTCGACGTCACCCCGCCCCGCTTGTACCACGTGACCGAGGCGCCCCCCAGCCCTCTCACCCCCTCGGGAGCCGCACCGCGCATGCGCAGTAGGCACATAGTGTGAGGTTTGGGAAAATGAAAACACTTCAGGAACAATTATTTATTTTTAACTAAAGTTATTTCGTGTTGTGCACAATTACATTATATTAGAATGATAAAAAAGTGAAACAAGAAAAAACAAGTGTTTTATTTCGAGTCTCTTTTATATTCATAATGAACAAATTAATTTGGGCCTATTATTATCATAATCAGTTGATGATATTGATGAGTATTATTTATAATAAAGCACTCTTCTGGGATAATGACTGTTAACTAGAAGTGCAAAATACATCACTGTTTGATGAAGTCTTATTTAAAACCAGTCCCTAAACTGGTGCTGGAAACTCTTGTAATGTATTACTAATTAATTTTAAAAAATGATAACAGCGCATGTATACCGGGTATCTCAAGACTGCTACCGAAAACGAAGCCGGGTGGTAGTTTTAGTGGCTACAAACACAATGCAATTAAAAATTTCGCTTAGAAACGCGACAATTATTTTTTATGATTTTTTAAATATCGTCATTTTTGGGTGGTAAATCCATAGATTTTGCTAAAATAATAATTTAAACTCTCTTATATCTTAGAGTATTTATAAATTAAAGGGTATACACTATTATTTTAGGAAAAAATGTATTTACCACCAAAATATGGCAATAGGAAAAAAATTACAAAAAAAAAATTGTCGCTTTTTTTTGCAACTTTTTCTGTTGCATTGTGTCTGAAGTCGCTTAAACTACCACCCGGCTTCGTTTTCGGTAGCAGTCTTGATATACCCTGTATTTTATAATAAAACTCATGTATCTAATAGGGATCAGAAAAAAATGAAGTATCGATACTATACAGCGATCGATCGAAGTAAATCGTTACTTGCTAAATAGACGTAGCTTTTAAAATCTAAAATTTCGTTTGTATTTGACCAAATTATTTACGAATCTTTACGGTAAACCTTGTAAACAATATTTTGCACCCTATCCGGACGGATAGGATATGATATCGACATACACGCTACGGTTTGGAGCGTGACGAGATATGTACCTCAAAATCTTTGATAACTTTTTTATTAGAGGATTGTCAAAGCAAAGTTTTGGGTGGTGACTGGCGACCCAGGCATGTACCTGGGTGCAGCAGTGCATTACAACTCCACTAAAGGTTACAATATCAATATGTAGAGGATTAATCAAAATTCCTGATGATTAAGAAAAACGTGTCTATCTGGCAACCCTACTACAATATATCTCTATCTCATACTAGGTTACACAATGGCTACCCCCAAGAAGCTTATACACAAATGGAGATTGCATTCCGTATGGAACACTGAAGCACAAAAATTTGACCTTGAATGCAGTCGCTGTTGCCTGCTATCCTTTTCTTTAAAGTGACAACGAATGAACATGATTTTTAGTTCAAGTGACAGATGTTTTTAGTCTGTGATAATCTTGTTTACTCGTCTCTGCTTCTTAGTAGTACTTCTTGGTCTGTGTATTTCATTCAGAAATTGTGTCAGAAATGGTCAGAAATCGGAATCCAGCATCCAAGCAAAATATTTTTGTTATTTTCCCACATCACCCATTTTAATAAGTTTAATATATAAGAATGGAGAACAAAAAAAGTAAAGCCAATTACGGGAAATGTCGGTGCTGTTTGGCTACAGGACACCATAAAGATATCATGAAGGAATACTATAATAATGGAATACGAGAAGTGTACTTAGATATCTTCATGGAATGTTTCAATTTATTTGTGAGTTACTTATTTAAGACGAAGAAAACTATTGATATTTTTATTGAACATAATAATTATATGACTTGCGCTATTGATTTACGGTTATTCTAAGAATTCGCCTATTGTCGGCTATACTTTTTGAAATTGTAATTGAATTTAATTTGTATTTATCTTACTCATAATTTAATACGCATTTTATAATATGTCCCTTATTTCTTACTTAAATATTTTTTGAGTCAGTTGAAAGTACATTAATGTAAATACATGTGTATATATATACTTATTTCAGCTATCTACAAGTAAACATTTGAGTAATTTGATCTGCTCATCATGCGTGTCTCGTTTACGTGCAGCAACCAGTTTCAAGATGATGGTAGTGAATACAGAGAGACAGTTATTAGACGCCCTCATACACCATGATGACAAGCACACTGTGTTTATTAATGGTGAGGAACACTATGTCATGTAGGTACTCTGCATAATTAGTAATAGGTTAACCCTCTGTCATATGGTGTTTAATATTATCAGCCTGGTTACCAGCCTGGTAAGGGTCCTATTTTCATGTTATCCAATTCTAGGTACCTTATTCCTTTAAAAATATTATCAATATTTAAATATTTGTGTCAATGAACTTCTCCTATTAATATTACCTTATCTTTCTCATCTTATGTGCTTAAGTTTTGACCTCTGGGTGTTTCTTATTGTGGTAACATTTAAGTAACTGGATTTTTGTCACTTCAAAGTGGCAAAAGATCAGATTGTTGAGCCTCCTTTCAAGTGTTTTGTTCCATAAATTAACCAATCAGAATGTTTTTGCCAACTGGTGCTGAGGTGAAAAGCGAAAATGAAAAAGCTAGTGTGAGGTTCTTTCTGGTAAATAAATAAATATAGAAACATAGAGCTTCTAAGCCAACATCCCAAAAAATGCTTCTTATTAAGAAAGTGACAATGAGCTTATCTTAAATTCAAATTTGGAATTTGTTATATCGCACCCTCGGTGCAACAAAGTCACATTTGCAAAAATGCAACTTTTCAAGAAAACCATTTGAAACTTTGACATCGTATAAAAATATGATATTTCAAGACATAGACAAGTCGAACAGCTTTTATCACAATATCAACTTGTAATTTAAGCTTAAAAAAATTATGACAACTAAATATTCAACAAAATATAAGATTAATTCATTATACCTTCCAACCTTGTAATTTTTGCATATGTGACTTTGTTGCATCGAAGGTGCGATATGAGTTGGGGACTACTGATGTCTTATTTTACTTTTGAAGAGATAGAAAAATAGGGCTGCAGTACTAATTGTGCGGCTCAATCAGAATGATACCACTGTCCCATAGAAAACTGATTGAACAATGTATTGAGTTTTGTTTTATGAGTTGATTTTATACTTTTAGTGGAAGAGAACAAAGAAGATATAGATATAAAATCAGAGGAAAATAGTGAAGTTAAGCAGGAACCACCTGATGAAAATTTTGATATTGCCTTTGACTCGGACTTCTTAGACAATGATGATTCTGGTAAGTCAATTAAAACAATTTATTCACATGTATGTATACTAAAGCTAACACATACCGGGAGCGCAGGAAAAAGGAGCTCTTGCTAAGTTGTATAAAAGGGCATAACATTAATATGATAATAAAGAAATAATATTTGGAAAATACCTATCCATTTTGGAGTTATGACCATTACCATATGACCTACCATTTTACCAACAATCCTAGCATTTATAATAAAGTAAGCGCTAAATATAATATTAAAACGCTTCCCTGCCGTGCCGCTAAAATTAAAATTAAAAACTGGTTACTATGTCTGAATTATCAGGAAACGGAAAATTTGCTCACCAATTGTTAATTTATTAAATTTCACACACACACACACACACACACACACACACACACACACACACACACACACACACACACACACCCAAATTGACACTCTTGTATGAGCGTCAATACAGCTTGTGCAGATTACGTTAAACACCGCTGTCACCAGTCCCGATCACCACTCAACGATTTTCGCGATACAGGCCAAGCCTAGTGCGTTGATCACTAGTATTTTTTTTCTGGTGTACATAAAAATATTTTGTTAATTTTAGGCTAAGTTGATTGTATTACTTACTTATTATTTTGATCTCTCCTATACCTAAGTCTAGTTATAATTACTACTATTGTACAAACTTACTTTTTGCCAATAAACTTATTATTATTATTATTATTTTTGTTTATCATTGTTGAATCTCAGCTTTTAAGCCGGTGGAGTGGATACAGACGGGCCTAAGCCAAGTCTGCACCAGTATGGGAGAGGTTATTATCGCGAGTAAAATTTACAGTTGGTATTTCTTGGTCTGCCTGAAGAAATTTTCTAACAATTCGGCAGGTATTAAGAATGACAGCTTTTTGGAGGGCAAGGTATGTTAATTTAGGAAGGTTTAGATTCTGTAAGGAGTTGTGTAGCTGTACGGGGATGACATCGGTAGTGGATAACACTATAGGTACAATAGTTGCTTTTTGAAGACGCCACATTCGAGTGACTTCTTCCTTTAGTTCTATATATTTAGATAATTTTTCGGCTATGGTAGACTGTAAATTGTGTGTGTTTGGTATTGCAATGTCTAAGATATGTGCGGTTTTCTGTAGTTTATTAATAAGTATAATATCTGGTCTATTGTAATGTATGATCCGGTCGGTTAGTATGGCACGATCAAAATAAAGTTTGTGCGATGTGTTCTCTAATATGGTTTCAGGAGAATATTTGTAATAGGGCATTGTAGATGAGGCGAGGTGGTATTTAGCTGCTAATTTCTGATGGATTATTTGAGCGACTTGGTCATGTCTGTATTTGTAATCTGTTGGACTATGGATTTACATGCACCTGTGATATGTTGTATTGTCTCCGAGGAACTATTGCATCTTCTACAAACATCTGTAGCTAGGTTTGGAATTTTAATTATGTATTTTTGGTAGTTTCGCGTCTCTATGATCTGGTCTTGAATAGCAATCATGAACCCTTCAGTCTCAGGGAAAAGCTCACCTCGAACGAGCCATTCGTTCGACGCATCTTTGTCGACGTTTGGCTGACTCACATCGAGGCGATGCCTTCCTTGCAGAGACTTCTGGGTCCAATCTCTTATTTTAATTAAGTTATCAGTTTGGGTCTCATTAGGTTGAGTTGTCATATTGCGTAAATTAAGGGGTGTTAACTTATTATCATTGAATACTATTGCTTTATGGAGATGTGATTCTGACTGTTTGCTGTGAAAATAGTGTCTTAGGGTTGTAATTTGTTTATTGTGAAGGTTGTGAATATCTATAAGTCCTCTACCTCCCTCTTTGCGCGGTAATGTTTGCCTTTGGACACACGCTCGTGGATGGTGTTTTCGGTGTTTAGTTAGAGCTACATTTATGTTACGTTGGAGATTCTTAAGATCAGATTTTGACCATCCAATGATACCAAATGAATACGTTAAAACAGGAATGGCGTATGCATTTATGGCTTTAAACATGTTTTTGGAATTTAACTGAGTGTTTAATATTGAGTTAATTCTCTGTTTAAATACCTGTATAAGCTTTGTTTTAGTTTCTTTAATGAGAATTCGGCGGGCTTGATGAAAACCTAAATATTTATAAGACTCGTATTCATTCAGTGGTTGGATGGTTTCGCCTGTCTGTAAATTGTAAAAGTGTTCATGGATTTGTCCGGCCTTAAAAGAGTTATTTTTACACTTGTCAATACCGAATTCCATTCTAATGTCTGTGGAGAACTGTTGAGTGATGTCCAAAAGTAGGTTTAAGTCACTAGGTGATTGGGCCATATAATATAATGTCATCCATTTATAAAAGATGATTTAATTTGAAGTATTGATCAGCCTGTCCGGCATTTTCACTGTATTTTAGCTCATAACCTTTGTCTATAGAATTTAGGAGATTTGAGAGAGGGTTCAGGGCGAGACAAAACCACAATGGGCTGAGTGCATCTCCCTGAAATATACCTCTCTTGATATTAATGGTATCAGTTACTAGAGGGCCATTAGAAGAATTCAGTTGCAGACGAGTTAACCAATGTGAAGCTGCAGTTTCCAGAAAAGAGACTATTAGAGGGTTTATTTTATAAATATGTAGTACTGAAAATAACCATGAGTGGGGGACAGAATCAAATGCCTTTTTATAGTCTATGTAGGTGGTAAAAAGATGGGTTTTGTTCTTCTGGACCTGATTTAAAATTATTGAGTCTATAGTGATTTGCTCCTTGCACCCCTGGCTAAATTTCCTGCATCCCTTTTGTTGCTCGGTTAGTAATTTATGCTGATCGAGATGTTAGTAAATTAGTTCAGTTAAGCATGCCGTGAATATTTTATAAAGGGTCTGCAGACAGGTAATAGGCCTGTATTTTGCTGGATTAGTGGTATCATTCTGGTCTTTCGGAAGCATATAAGTAATACCGGATGTTATGTATGAGGGCATTTGTTCTGGGTTTATAATAAAATTATTTATGTGGTTATATATGTATGGATGAATATGTGTAAACTTCTTATACCAGTAATTGTGTATATGATCAGACCCAGGAGCTTTCCAGTTATGGAGATTCTTAATAACATTGTGGAATGTCTCTATGGGGATACCATCATACTGCATAGTAGTAGTACTATTGTTCTTATCTCTTTCAGCTTGTATCCAATTAGCATCTGCGTTATGCAGAACTGGGTAGGCCCATATCTTAGCCCAGTATTCTCGTAATTGTGTCGGTTCAGGTGTCAAAATTGTCATGTGTGTATTTGTCGCTGAATTACTAGATACAGAGATTAAATTTTGGTAAAATTTCTTTTCGTTACTGCAAAAGTCGCTATTTTGCGTTTTCCTTAGTGTACATTTCTTGTATCTACTGAGTCTATTACTAGCTATTGCAAGTTTCTGTTTCAATGTATCAAGAAAATGAGGTAATTGTGTATAGGGTTCTTCATGAATAGTATGTGCTTTGTACTGTCTTAATATGGATTCTATTTGCTTATTCAAATGATTGCTCCTAATTCCTCTCATATACTGTGTCAATTTGCCAATTTTGGAACATAGATCTAATATTTTTTTCTCTAGTCTCCTTTGCCAATGTGGTTTGGGTCTTTCGGAAAGCGTCTGAGTAGGGTTTGGTACAGGTATCTTTAGTTTGCAACCATTTAACTTCGCTGCTATCCACGCTGAACAATAGAGGAGAGTCTGTAAGGCGTAAAAATCTGTGTTTTGGTCAATTTTTTTGTGGCAATATGTGATGATTAATACATATAACTTACAGATTCGTAAAGCTTTTTAGAACATTTTTGCTTAGGAATAAATGGTCTATCAGTAGGATCAGTGTCTTTAAAATAACCGCAAGCCTGGCAAAATATTTCATCTATTTCATTATTTCCTCCTACATTGGAAGTAGTAGTGTCCACGCGCGAACTTATTTCTGTTGTACAATTAGTATTTTCAGGACATGGCATAAGGTTACTACTGAGAATAGGGGTTCGCTGTTCCGGATTTAATTGAAAATTACTATCGGATATTTCGTAGTCGTTTATTTGTAAATCTTGAGCAACTTGTTCTTTAATTTCTGCTACCTTTTCGGGAGATATCAGTTTATTGTTTATTATAACTCTTTTTTGGTCGGAAATGCGCTGTTCGCTAACATGTGCTAGATGGGGGAAAGCGGTGATGAAGTCTTCGTGCAATAGTTTCCTGTATGCTGTTTTATCTTTTTCTAGTTTTGTAATTTTAAAATATGATCTTATAATATATTCGTTATGTTCATTAGTCCATCTCATACGTTTTCCTGACTGTTTTGTATGTAAGTTCTGTGGATATGACTGAGTTTCTAATGTGTGATTTTGTGTATTAAGCTCATGTATATTTTCTTAACTTTCTTTTACTTCTCTGTATATAGAATCTATTGTCTGTTGTGGGAGTAGTTTATTGCGCAAGATTGCCCTTGTTTGGTCTCCCACTCTTTGCCTGCTTACTGTCATAAAAGGAAATTTTTCTAGGAACTTTGAGTGTAGTGGTTCAAGATAGGAGTTAGTATCAGTTTCTAGAGAAGTTAGGGAGAGATATGTTCGTAGGATAAATTGGTTCATGTCAGAGCTCCATTTCCTACGTGTTTTCGAATTAGTGGTGGTGGGCGCTGGGTTACTGACAGATATTGTCTCCAGTGCAACACCCCTCGAATTTACGGAACTAATTGAAGATGGTGTGGGTGATGATGGACGAAACGATTGGTCAGTTATTGTGACCTCTGAAATTAATGAAGGGCTAGATTCTTTGTCGTTGTCATCGGTCTGAGGTTCGACGGTAGCATATTTACGCACGAGAGCCCGTCGGCTCAAACTCTCGCCGCCGGTGTTCGCATTGCTGCTACATCCAGCGCCAGCACTGGACGCGCCCCAGGGACCTCTGGGCAGCGGCTCATCGGCTGTAGTATATTTATCGACTGGGACCCGCCTGCTCAATCCCTCGTCGCCAACGTTACCCGAACTATAGCACCCAGCGTCGGCTCCAGGTGCGCCCCGGCGACCCCCGGGCACCGGCCGCAAATTATATCTCTTTGGTTCCATTCTCCATATTTGGGTTACCCTTGCCACGTTAGCCACGCCAGTATCTTTTTATAAATCGTGTGTCCGCCCCCTACGTGATCTGGTGGTCGATCCGGATGTGTGGTTGGATTTTAGGGGGCTTATTATTATTATTATTTAAAGTTTTAAGTTTTTTTGCATAAAACTAATTGTAATAGGTAAAGTGCAAAATTTTAACATATACGTATTTTTTCCTTTCGTCAATAACTACATATACCATGAAAACCCTTTGTAACGGCAACAATACTTTCATAGACTTCGCCTTAACCCTTTTTACAAATAGGTGATGTCATGAACTCTCAGAACTTTTGCGTAATTTGTTAAGGGTAAGCATGTGTAATGGTAATTCTTGATTTCTCGCCATATTTTGTTATTATCAGAGTAAACTACGAAAATTCATCATAATCTAGACGCAATCACGATTTATTAAAAGTATATTTATTTATGTATATACAGGATATCATTTTTTGTCCTCTATTTCAATGTAAAAACTAACTTAATAATCCTTCTTAAAATTGTCTTTCAAATTATCCTGTTATGAAATAGACCATGAACAATGAACATGTTTATTATACATATTACATATAATAAGGAATCACTATTAGAATGAACGAATGAAAGTCGTAAATAGTAGAGTGTATTTGGTTAATTGTATTTAGTCATGGGCATTTGATATGAGGATCTTTATAATTTTAAATATATACTATAATTTCAGAAATGGAACCCAAAGAGATAATCGATGAAGGAGACACGTCGCTAGTGGCCGGTGAGAACGCGTTGCTCGCCCGGTTCCGACGAGACACTCTGAAACCACTGCCGTCCCGACACACTCTGAATACCATATGCCCTAACTATGTGAAACATTTGGAAATATTAAAAGGTATGCATGCTTCTCTTTCTACATAAAGCTCTTGCTGTGGGCGATCATGTATATGCATTTTAATACTTACTAGACAATGTAATAAAGTAAAACTCATTGAATCTATAAAATGTGTTCACTTAAATCTAAATTGGCAGGTATCGAAGTGATGCCGAAAATGATAAAGAAGCTTTTACAAGAGAACTCCCAGAGAAAATTACCGAATACCGGAACTATATACGTCACAGAGAAGATAGCTCACATAGTTAATGCATCTACTCTCTTAGAATATTCCAATATGACGCCGTTCAGAAGCAGGGCTCGCAATGGCTTCCCTTGTTTCTACTGCAGGAATATATTCGAGAATTTAGAAAAATTACGAGAACACACCCTGGGACACAAGAAAACCGAAATCAACAGAGTTCTTAAAACATATGGACCAGAGAGTTTCGTGGTTAATGCGGATATCACAGATCTGTGTTGTAAAATATGCAGCCAGTCGGTGCCAAATATAAATGAATTAAAAAGACATCTAACCAACGTACACAAAATGAAAATGCACCTCGAGTTCACAGACAGGGTGATACCATTCAAACTGACACAGAATAATGTATTCGAGTGTCAGATATGCGCCTGCAATTATAGCACATTCGGAGCCATAGAACGTCATATGAACGTACATTTTAGAAATTATGTTTGCAAAGACTGTGGCAGCGGTTTCGTCACAAAATACAGGCTTAAAGTACACGCCAAAGGTCATATGGGCGGAACGTTCCCTTGCGAAGTGTGCGGCAAGATCTTCGCGTCGCAACAGAAGCACAAGAACCACGTAGACACCGTTCACAAGCTAGTGAAACGGTTCAAGTGTACAAAATGTCCAGAGCGATTCACCGAGTACTTCAGGAGGCAGAAACACATGGTGGAAGCGCACGGGGTGGCGCCCCTTCTGTACAAATGTAATGTATGTGAAAGGTCTTTTGAAAGACGGTACACTCTGTCACGGCACTTGAAAAGAGACCATTTAGAAGAGAGAGACTTCCAATGCGAGTTGTGTTCATATAAGTGCTTTACTAAAAACGAATTACGTGTGCACATGGTTAAACATAATGGTGAGAGGATATATGAGTGTTCAGTCTGTAAGAAATCCTACGCCAGGAAGAAAACTCTAAAAGAGCACATGAGAATACACAACAACGACAGAAGGTTCGCGTGTGCCGTCTGCGGCCAGGCGTTCGTGCAGAAGTGTAGTTTGAAAGGACACTTGAAAACACATCACTTGGAGTTTAGCTTACCGTGAACGTACACCGGCTTTGTTTTGGGTCATAAGTTAAAAACCACAATATGATAATGCAGCGTGGTGTTTTGATGGAATGTAATGCTACTATATTCTCACATTGTCAGTTTCAAAATTAAAACCCAAGGTCTTCGTTCAACGAATAAAGTTATAAGTGCCTCGTACTTGACTAGGACAGTTCAGACTTGAAAGTTAAGTTGATAAAAAATAAATAGATTTTTTATAAAAAGCTTCACAACGACTGTAACTTTATTCTTGCGAGTTACGGGGCCCTACTTTGAAAATCCGAAACGAAGTTCGAATCTTCGGACGATCGACTTTTAGGCTGCGGGCACGAAACTAGCGATGGCGGAGCGGTGGCGGGGCGATGCGGCGGCGGAGCGGCGGCGATGCATTCAAAAGCATGGACAGTATAGGTGACGCGCACGAAACACGCGACAGCGGGGCGGGGCGATCGAGCGTTGCACGTGTTATAAAAGCTGAAAGTTTGTGGGCGCATGACTCTGACATAAGCATCACACGATCAGACGCTGACAAAATTGCATTATGTTAAAGTTTGAAAATAGCGTAATATTTAATAACATGTAATTTTGCCGAAGGTATATTATAAAAGCCAAATTTTATATATGTTATTTAGGCAACTACAAACAAATATTTCCTTGGTATTCAGACACTTTTGATGGTTCTTTCATCTTGCCAAAAACATTAAAGCTCATAACTTCCAAAGCAACCACGATCGGAACTTCATAATAGGTGATCGTGTGATGCCTATGTTAGAGGCATGCGCAGACAAACTTTCAGCTTTTATAAAATAACGAAAGTCTGGCGGCCACGGGCTCTTGGTATATAAGCGACTGATCGACCGTCATGTTTCGTGCCCACGCGAAATACTACTATTCATCATCCCGTTCCGCCGCCGCATCGCCCCGCCATCGCTAGTTTCGTGCCCGCAGCCTTATAACGATACGAATGTACCTACATGGACTTATGGTCGTTATTGACTAAATGTGAAATAGTACTATAGTATTTCGTCTTACACATAGAGTAAAGAAGCGGCCATAAATACTAGAGAAACGCGTCTTAGAGCGATCTGAATCATGGATTCTGTGTTGTGTGCACATTATCAGTCATACACCCGAATACTGGAACGCCATTTAAATAATAAGTTGCTCTGACGGGATAACGTAGTTAAGCGCAACTTATATTTAAGTTGCGTTCCAGTACTCGGGCGATACGCTTATGACGTGCCCGTAGAGTATAGTAATACACTGGGTAGACGTGCCCTTGTATGTTCCATTGGCCTGATTGGTCAATTTGCTGCTTATTTACCGATCTTTACTCTATGCGTAAGACGAAGTACTATAGTATGATTTCACCTTTATGGTCTTAACCACAGACTGACGTTTATGATGTACGTTATACAAATCCGAACATTTATAGAATAGGTACATTCGTATCGTCATAAACTTCGATCATTCGAAGATTCAAACTTCGTATCGGATTTTCAGAATAGGGCCCACGGGCGTAGTTTACTCTTCTTCAATAAGGCCCTTGTTTGAACTTAACTACAAATTATCTGCAATTGGTACACGTTTTGATACCAAAATACGTAATACTAATTGAGAAAAATATATTACAAATTAATGTTCATCAATTTATGATTTAGACGTTAAGCTGTTTCTTGTAATTCAATGGATATCGGCCACTTGTGACAATATTTTTAAATTTGTATTGTTTATGGACGTCGACATGTTCAAAATTCCAGTCAGTAATGAAATATTACGTTAGTCATGTGCAAAGAATAGATGGTCATGTGATAATAGTTTCTGTACTTGTTATTACTATCATTTCAATACGATAACAGTCACAAAAATATCAATTCATATTACATCTTTTATTTTATTCAGCACATCTAAGGGTAAATAAAATATACTGAAATAGCTATCTCTTTTCAATTTTTATTTGAAATAATAAATCGTGAAAGTGTTAACTTATGAAACATTGATTTATACACGTCGTTACTATTACATACAGCCTTTTCGTAGCAGACTGTAATTTACAGCTAGTATGTGGCTACACCTTGCATAAAATTGCATGAGAGATTCATTCTCATTGGTTCCCCGACTCTGTAGAAAATGGGATGTGCATATAGATATGCCAGAATTCTACCGGTTAAAAAGCCCATTTTGGTCTTGTCAGCAATTTCGATACAGTTCTTGGGCCCTACTCTGAAAATCCGATACCAAGTTCGAATCTTCAGACGATCGAGGTTTAGACTTATGGTTGTAATCGTAGACTTATTGTTATACATTATACGAATCCGAACATTTACGTAGTTACATTCGTATCGTCATAAACTTCGATCGTCCGAAGATTCGAACTTCGTTTCGGATTTTCAGGGTAAAGTAACCGAACCCTTATCCGAGCACGATGTAACCTTATCCGTAGTTTTACTATCCCTCCAGCAGCGCCCTGGTTACTGCTAGAGTAAAGATGTCAGCTCCAATACGCCCTGTCGCTCCACTTTTACCGCAAGACAATATGTAAGGATGTATCGCCCTTACCTAGAAACTCCCAAAAGATCATTGTACTCCCACGGCGTTAAGCAACTTGACTTTTCTTGAGGAAAGTACCTGGGCTGCACTGACAGAACAAGATATAACGTGGTGGTCTGCATTTCAGCACAGCGCTCGAAAGAGGCGACAAGAGGGCGTTAGAATCCTATGGCATCTCCTGACTGCCTAGCATGAAGTCTGAGAGATTACTGGGAGTATTGTGGCTCTTTGCACTCTCATCTGAGAGGAGTTTCAGACGTATTGACACGCTTGGTCCATGTAAAGTACACTACACACCAAAGTCGACGACTTATGTACGCAACTATGGCCTTCAGTTATTTCAAGTTCGAAAAAAATGTCGGTTACATCATACATGGCAGCGGCTTTACATATTGAGGAACAGTTTTACGATAAGGTCGACACCTTTTAACGTTAGAAGAGGTTGCGTTATCGAAATGTCGGAATCATTAAATACAATTAGTTTCTATAGAAAATATATTGTTTAACTAGCTGTACCCGTGACTTCGTGCCGCGTGGAATTAAACAAAAAAGTTATTTAGTTCATTTAGTTTTTTTTTTGTTTTTGCATTTTTATTTTATTATAATTTATTTTCAGTTTATTGTATTAGCTTTATTGAAAAAAATATTTATATACAATATTTTGTAATTATGATATTGATTCGTTGGTGGGATATGTCGTGGGAGGCTCCCGAGTGACGGCATGCGCGTGAGCTGCGCGCGGTACTGGACAGTACTTGGGCATTGCAACTTTATTTTTCTAAAATAAATGTAGTCTAAGCTACTTCTTATTATATAAGCTACCTGAAAATCAATTTCCCATCAAAATCAGTTCAGCCATTTCAGAGAGTAACAGACAGACAAACAAAAAGAAATTAATATCATTTTCGTTATAGGTGTGTATTAAGTTGTATTTTTTTATATTTTCACTTTACAAACAGACATTTCAATGTTATTTATATGAATAGATGTATAGATAATTCTGAATACAGGAACTGACATATAAACTCATTTGCAAAAAAAAAGCGGGCACCTAAGCAATGAACTATTTCAAATGTTACTATTGGTTTGTTTGATAGTTATAGGTAGTTTTACTTTCACAATTTTGTAAATTAATAAGCAAATAATCGTTTTCGTCAGTATTATCATAAAATTTTGATACAATTTATGGGTTTTAATGCTAAAGTTCACTAGTAGTGTATGCTCGCTAGTAGTACATATGCTCGTGAAGTAAAAGTTAACAAAGATTTTTGTTTGTTTTTTCTTTAATAAAGTAAAAGCAGATAAATGTTTAGTATCGAGTGTGACCCCCTCTAGCTGAAATCACAGCTTGAATTCGTCTGGGTATGCTAGCGAGGATATCCCGGATACTTGCTTGCGGAATACGTTCCCACTCCGCGGTAATCACATTCTTCAGCTCTCTGATGGTCTGCGGAGCCGGTTGTACTCAGCGGCGTAGCTAGCATAGGTGGCACCCGGGGCGGATTTTGTAGGTGTCACCCCAAAACTCAAACACAATGTATAAAATAAAAAGTAATAATCGTTTACGTTTTATTAAAATAAGAGTATTACAAATAGTAGTATATTATGTAAAAGAGTATGCCAAAATTAAAATTTGTTCCTTCTAGCTTTGACACTTGCGAACTCCGAAATCACGTCTTCAAAATTTATATTTTGTGTTGCTTCATGTTCTATTGTTAAAATACCAAGATTATTTAATCTGGTTTCAGTCATTGTAGACCGCAAGTAATTTTTTATTAATTTCAATTTGCTGAAACTTCTCTCACATGAAGCAACTGATGCACATATTGTTATAAATAACTTTAGTGCGACCGTTAGATTCGGAAGAGATTCTGTAAAATCCCATTCCACAATGAATTTTAAATAGTCCAGTGTCACCCAATTAGAGACAGTAATATTAGCCGCTTTTATATGTCTTCTCAATCTTGGTATTTCTAAAAGTAGTTCTGTTTCTGAACAGTTTCGTAAAGGTTAGTAAATTTTGATATTGCAAATTTTAACTGTTCAGTGTTTGCCGAAAGCAAAGTCTTCGACTGTACAACCTCAAATAATGAAACTACGTCTTTAATGGACTTTACTCTTGTTTCGAGTTCAATATTGAATCTGTCAAGACATTCTAACATGTCCTTTTGAAGTTCCGCTCTAAGTGTTAGTCCAGCATCTCTGGACGATGCTAACTCACCGGGCATGCGCTTCTTGCGACGAATTCGTCGTTCCATCGAAATGTTGTATTCTTCCGATTTTCGTACAGCAAAATCTATTGCCTCTTCTGCTAGATGCAACCGTTTCTCTCCAATGAATAGACGAAGTGCTTCTAGTTTTATGATTATTTCATCAACACATAATCCTTTGCTTTGTAATGCAATCTGAGCATAGTTCACTTCCCTTAGCACATCATTCCAGAAGAAAAGAAAACAAAGAAATGAGAAATTGCACACAGCAGGGATAAGATTTTGTGCACCACCTCTTGTTTCTAAATTTACGTCTTGGTCACATAGTTCCTCAATTGCAGATATTATTCCATCAAAATTTTCAGTCAATACTTTTACTGCACCATAATGAGCACTCCAGCGCGTTGTTGAAAGTCTTTTAACAGATGCTTTGCTGTGATTGAGGAGCACCTCCCAGCGGCTTGTGGAGGTTGAAAAAAAGTTAAATATTGTCTCCACTGCTCCGAAAAATGTAACACAAGTCACATTTTGTGCGAACGAATGCTGGCCGCATAAATTAATTGAATGATCAATGCAACCAATAAAAATTGCTTTATTGTTTTTTTCTTTTATAATAGCTTGCACTCCCCCGTGTATACCACTCATAACTGCAGCATTATCATAACCTTGAGAACGACACATCATAATATCTAAGCCATCGTTTTCAAGATTCTTTAGTATTTCAGTGCTTAAATCAGCTGCTTTTTTTCCATGCAAGGGAAAAAAATCCTAAGAATACTTCTTTGACTTCTACTTTTCTATTATTAATTTTTACATAACGAATTACTTCAGACATTTGATCGACATGTGAAACGTCAGGTGTGCTATCAAACATAATTCCGAAATATTTGGCCAGTTTAATTTCGTTGACAAGCTGACATTTAACGTGATTAGCTAAAACATTTATGAACTCATTTTGTATTTCGGGCGATAAATATGTTACTTTATGTGATTTTTCCTGCTCCAAATATAATATATGTTCTTTAAGTACAACATCATACTTTGAAAGCAGCTTAACTAGTTCTAAGAAATTACCTTTATTGGATGACCCTTGGGTTTCATCATGTCCACGAAATGCTAGGTTTTGTTTCGCCAAAAACAAAGTTATATCAAATAATCTAGATAACAGATTTTTCCACTTCTGTTTTTCCGTATTCATTAATTGCAAGGTTGCGTCATCTATTGTGGTGTGAGATTTTAATCTCATTTCCAAAGTTTTCCAATTTTCGAAATTTTCTAAATGTTCACATGAAGTTTCATGGTCCAATACTTTAGGATTTAGTTTCCACCATTTCTGAAATCCAGTTGTAAATGTTCTTTGTATGTTACTGACAGCAAATAAACGGCAGCAAAAACAGTACAGATTATTTGATATAGGAGAAAATACCATCCATGATCGTAGAATTTTTTCACCACTAGGCATCTCTTTATAAAACCATTCCTGTGAAAGATGACGAGAATCTCCTTTAATCTTTGAACCATGACGAGATACAGTAGGGAACGGTCCTTCTTTGTTCTGGAAATGTTCACTGCCCTTTTTTATTATGTCAATGCGAACATTATTGGGAACCGGTAAACTCCAATGTGAAATATCCCTCAAGTGTTGCACAGATTCTTCGAAGCTAATGCTGTCTCCAAAAGTAGCATTAACGGTGTCATTGTCATTATTTGATTTGGTTCCGTCGAGGAAATGGGTTGTCTTCAATGATTCTGTATTGTCGCTGTTGCTATCTGAATGTGAGTCTTCAAGATGTGAATCATTACTTTCGTCAACAGGAGACTCGGGTACTTTAATTGAACCTTGGCCGCTATCTGCTTTTGTGACATATTTGAAAAGAGATCCAGACATGCTCTGAATTTGATCCATTTTAGCCTTTTTGGCTTTTCTCTGTTGAAACCCGCTTTGTCTTTTCGAAGTATGAATTCCCCGAGGCATATTTCGTTCTGGGTATCCTAAAAAATATTTTTTGTTTGTAAGTGATACGTTGATTTTATAAACAAATTGTAACGGTAAATAAACACCTAGGTACACGTTACGTAACTAGCTTTGTGAAATATATATTTATATAAATTAACAATCCTGCATCTGGGTGTAAATATGTATTTAAGTAGGTATTTTTAGAAAATACTAGTTAAATACTCCACCGTTAATTGTGATATCCTTAGGTGATATCCGTATAAATACTCGTGGTAGTGCTCGAGCTACTCATCTCGGAGCCGAATCAATGTACGTGAAGATGTGTGATTATAATTACCTACTTTTTATCATTAATCTAAACTTAATATAATCCGTTTGGATCAGAAAATAATAATAAATAAGTATATTAATAAGTATATTAATAATTAATAAACATTATTACCTTAAGTCTCTAAAGTATGATCGTAAAACTTGTAGATCAAAATAATCTAAGATACTGCTACTAGATACTAAACGAATTAAAAAAGTTAGTATCACCTTTAATAAAAAATACTTCACTTACCTTGTTTATTTTCTTCAAGAATCGACTATTAACTAGGTTTATTTATTATAAATATAAGATACGAAAATTGTCGTTTATAATATCTAATAATTAAAAAACACTTTGCACTAGACGTTCACACGTTCACGCAAAAGAATATTGAAATGAATGCGGTCGAAAACAAAAGAATTTGTCTAATCCACAATACAAGTGACGAGCTCTATATCGAGGGAATCCCCTAAGTAGCGTTGGTTATACGCGAACAAGAAGCTTATACCCAAATGGAGATTGCATTCCGTATAAAACACTGAAGCACAAAAATTTGACCTTGAATGACGTCGCTGTTATCTTCTATCCTTTTCTTTAGAGTGACAATGAATGAAAATTACATTATGTTCATTCATTGTCACTCGATAGAAAAGGATAGAAGATAACAGCAACGTCATTTAAGGTCAAATTTTTGTGCTTCACTTTTATATACGGAATGCAATCTCCATTTACCCAAATATATAAGCTTCTTGTACGCGAACGGAGTATTAAATTTTAGGGGAATCCCTGATCGATTGACAGTGTGCAACGCACAGTGCAACGTGCACCTCAGATGAATGAAACTATTATTCGGATCGACTTGAAAATTTAGGATAATATTTTTGAGATGTTGTAGAAATTAAAAAGCCAAAAAAAAAACGATTTTTTGAACCCACGAAATCCCTTAATGACAAAATGGCTCACGAGTAAGGAGTACTACTATATGAAGTTTTTATTGCTCTGTCTAGTTATTCCTTAGTCTAAGGTGGGTACATTATTTGTATTTATATAGGTATCAATTTATTATGCTTGTGGTACAATACTGTACTTAGGTACCTAGATTATTTTATTAGTAGCGGTTATGGTCTCTGCCACAAATTTTTGATTTTTATAGGTAGAAGTAGAAAGAACTATAACTGATGGTCAAAGTTGGGCTCGGGTGTCACCCCTGTTGGGGTGACACCCGGGGCGGACCGCCCTTGCCGCCCCCCCCTAGCTACGCCACTGGTTGTACTGATCTCACGCGTCGTTTCAGAACGTCCCAGACATGCTCTATAGGATTGAGGTCGGGACTTCGAGCTGGCCAATCCAAACGACGAATGCCGACCTCTTGCACATACGCTTCCACATCGCCAGACCGGTGGGCGCGAGCGTTGTCGTCCATAAAAATTGAGTCCTCGCCTAAAGCGGCCAATGCGGGTTGTGCATGAGGAATTAGAACTTCCGTTATGTATCGATGTCCAGTCAGTGAGCCGTTTTCAATGAAGACTAACTCTGTATGATCCATTGAATTTATTCCTGCCCAAAACATAACAGAGCCCCAAGTTGTGTGCTTAACAGCAATTAATACAGGTAAAAGTATTTTGCATATAAAAATAGTACAAACATGATGAGCTAAGTATGTATAAAAAAAAAATTATGGAATATTTGTTAACAAAAAGCATGAATTCTTAGGTTTATTCAAGTTGTACTGACTTTATCACAAACATTACAGCAAATCTTACAGATGCTAATTACAGACACACAATAGAGCGTCATTGAGTCATTAATTAGACTCTTATCACAAAATAATAATAATGTGGCCTACATTATTACTACACTCAAAATTTATAAAATAATCTTATTGCTGTGCCTGCATAACATATTGCACTTACCTACTTATTTTTATATAACAAATCAACATAAGCACAATCTATGAGATCAGAATCCTTTACTCCTAGCTTATCCTGCAAATCTTTGGCAATGGCTTGGCCTTCTTCCACAGACTGTTCTGGACGTAGAACTACTTCCAACTCCATGAAGTGGCCCAGACCTTCAACAGTGTCTATGTGAATGCGGGTCTGCTCCACCATGTATAACTTTCTGGAACAACAATAAAACTTTGAGATTCAAAAGTCCATAACTAAAACTGTATAATTTAAGATTGCTGTTTTTTATTGCAATGAATGCCAAAACTAAGGTAACATTCCCCTGATGGTCAGGGATACAACCATTCATGGACAGTAGCAAAACCAAAAAACACCATGAATTACCAAGCAATTCTTGGCATTTCACTGCACTTATAATGCTGAGACATAAGATGTTAAGTCTCAATATGTCCATTCACAGCCTCCGTAGCGCAGTTGGTTAGACGCCGCCTGTGAAACGAGAGGCCGCGGGTTCGATCCCCGCACCGAGAGAAATGTTTGTGCGGCCCAAAAATATTTCTTCCGGGTCTGGGTGTTTGTGAGACCAAAAGTCTCTCGTAGTTCCTGATACCCACGACACAAGACTCGATCTTAGTGTGGGGTCAGGACTATGTATGTGACTGTTGGGTGTATTTATTTATTATTATTATATTTATTTATTCAGTTGTCCTGAACACAACAGTGCGTTTACACTACTGCTTGGCGGGAGAACTAGGCATGTCGGTGGTACTCACCCAGGCAGCCGCTCACATATAAGTGACCTACCACCAGTAAAAATTTACCACAAGTAATTTTTACAGTGCATCATACTAATTTCTATTTTAAAACAATACGCATTTTACAATTATGAATATTTATATTTAAATACTAGGATGAATATGACAGCGATATATTACATACATATATATAAAACAATATTACCGCTCCTTTACAACTCGTCCTCTTATTCCTAAACAATTCTTCAGCATTTCATCCAAAAGCTTCGCTTTTTTCGCTCTCGTCCACCGAAAAGTGTAGTAAATCATAATTACTCAATTTTGGACCCTCGTCGTCTTCTCTGTCATAACGAACAAGTGTAGCAGCGTGGTCTGCAAAGAATCTCATCTTCAGACGACCCTCATTCACGCGGTAAAACGTGTCGTCTTGCTTGATCACAGTTGCTGGCCCACCACTTAATTGTTCGGCTACTTTGCATATATTCGCATAATCTGATATTTTTGCTTTAATTTCTACGTTACGCATTGTTGAAAGGTTGGGAATAACTTTAAATATAATGGAATGTCCTTATCGATAACTAAAATGAAATCAAAAAATACCGGTGTAAGTAGTAAGCACCCGTTGTTGCTTCAAAAATCAAAATCAAACGCGAAAAATGGTGATTGAAAAGTTTTTTTTTTTTTTTTTTTTTTTTCCTTCTGGCAATTGTATAACATTATGCCATTTTCAAGTTAGGGGAACGAAATTTAAAACAAAATTTGGAAAATAAAGGATCAGTAGGTAATGTAGGAAAGTAATAGGATTATAAGGAAATAGAAAAACTATAATATATACATCAGATTTTTATATCATTTTGGATTATAAACATACATAAAGCCTTATATATATGATAATCATTAGAATATAATAAAACTGGAATAGATGTTGGGAAAGGAATTTTAAGCAATCTAAGATTATGGTATAGGGTAGAGGAATCATTTCTAGAACACGACAGAAATAAATGGTTTACATCTCCAACATCTTCCCCACACTCACACGATTCAGATTGTACAATATTAAGCCTTGAAAGATGATAGGGGGTGCAAACGTGGCCCAATCGCATGCGTATTAAAATCGATGTAGTTCTTTTACAAAATTTCATTTTTGAAAACCAAGGTTTGTTACGGATACATGGTTATACAAAATAATAAGATTTACCCTTATACTGACTACTGATTGACCACACATTACTCCAGGAGTCCAAAAGATAATGTTTAGGACATGCTAAAATATCATGAGTAAAATTTTTAAATGGAAACATATCACCACCCAATATGGCTAGTTTAGCGAGTTGGTCTGCTTTTTCATTACCACAAATGCCGGAATGACTAGGAATTCGAAGGAAAACAATTTCAATGTTATTATTTAAACATTTTAAAAGCAAATTTCTGCATTCGCTAATAATAGCATTTCCTTTGGACTTAAAGGGATTCCGAGCCAACGCCTCAAGAGCACTCATGCTGTCAGTAATTATTAGGACTTTTTTAATTTTAGAAATTTGAGCATATTCTAATGACTTGAAAATACCATAGCATTCTCCAGTAAACACGGATGTTTCCAAGGGAAGTTTAATTTGTTGCACAATTTTGTACTGGGGGTGATATACTCCTATGCCTACAGAGGATAAACCATTTTTCGAGGCATCACTATACAACGTGTAACAGGATTAATTCACAACCTCAGACACCCCAACTTTAAAATATTATTGCAATCATAGTTTATGCTTTGAAATCGTACTATCATAATTACAAAATCTTTTATTTATGAAATTAGTTATACCAAATGTAGGTACTTAACATGGTCACCTTACGAGTTACAAATAAGAGTGTACTACTACACACGCTCGCCGGACACGCACACATGTACACAAGACACATTCACACGAGTACCTAACGCCGGTCGCCGACCGCTGCGCCGCGCCGCGCCGGCAGAAACAGCTGACAATAAACGAAATACAAATTACAAATTACGTACGTAACTGATTACTGGGTGGTTTGGTAAACAATTATTATTTATTTAATCTGTAAGCATAACATTTGTGTTTTAACTATAAAATCTAAATATTTTACTTACTAGATATAATGCGTACGAACCCAACATAAGACAATATTTTGCATGAATCGGCTATAAAATATTATTAATTTCACTTCCCCTAAACTTAGTTCCTACAGGCGGGCAGGACACGGGCGTCATTTATTTTGCATTATTATTGAATAAGATAATAAGATAACGCAATATCTAACAACGAATACTAGATTGGGAATCACAACCTAATCACAACACAAAAAAATACAACAAAATTAACTTACGTGTTACATGGCACTCATGAGGCGATTTCTTTTTAAAATATGTTCGACATGTCCACCACCTTGATACACTTTGATGCACATTTGCGTAATTGTTCACGTAATTTATGTAAAACTTCACTTTTAGGAATTTGCTCCACATTACCCTCCTCATCCTGGATCCTCCACATTAGTACTTTCACTGAAGTATACCAGAGATTTATTACGTCCCCACAAAAAAAGTCAAGAGACGTCAAGTCAGGTCAGGTGACCTAGGAGGCCATTGCACAGGTTCGCCGCGACCTATCCAGCGCTCTCCGAACTCAGCATCGAGATACCGTCAGACATGCCAATGATACATTATCACCACACAGTGCCAAAGTTCTCACCATTTCAGTGTATTTGAATATTCGAATACCGAAAAGACATCGCGCGCGAAAGTTATCGAAATATCTACTTAACACTTAAACACAAGTAGACACAGATAACTGCGGTGCACGACTAGATTTTTTTCACATATTCGGTGCCCATTTAGGGATTGCAATAACGGGATATCTGACACACCGGGATTCCGCATACATTGTAGCAAAATTACAAACCGAATTTAATCACCATTTTAACGTTCCCCGAAATTATTTTTCATAGAAATACCTATTTGTTGTTTCTTTTCATATTGATTTTGTTACATTTAATTTGTTTCATTTAAGTGCATGTATTGCGCGGGATTTGGATCGCCCGGCCTTGCAAATACCGGGAGTAATTTTTTTTCGCGGCGCATCCCTATACCGCCGCGCGCGCCATCGTTTGTCGGATGGATCAAATTGCATTAAACAATAGCTGCATCCTGCTCTATCTAGTTGTAGTTAAATGTGCGGAAAAGAGAATATGATAGTTATTTATTTTGGTAGCTTATTACGTTTATTGAGGCCTATCGTTGTGTGCGTTTGATTAATGATAGATTGCTTAAATAAACTTTATAACTATCGAAATAAAGTTCATTTTTGTTCATTATTTAGTTTATTAGAGTATTCGTTTAGTGATTCATTTAAAAATGATCTTATGTGCTGGAGTTACGTTTCAATTTCGTTTGTTCGGAGTACTAAACGAAGGAGTGTCTGTAATTTACTTGGTCTTAACTAATTATTTTGAAAAAAATACCTACCGAAAAAAATGTTGATATCGGTTCAGTAGCTGATTCTGAACGTACTACTTTCCGCTTTTACATTTAAATCTGTTACATGTTGTATATATGATGCCAATCAGGCCACCTAATGTTCACTATATCGTTGAATTTTTTGTTAGCATTAGGGTCGTTCTTGGTA
Source organism: Hyles vespertilio (assembly GCA_009982885.2). Lineage (NCBI taxonomy): Eukaryota > Metazoa > Arthropoda > Insecta > Lepidoptera > Sphingidae > Hyles > Hyles vespertilio. The sequence goes on from CM042825.1 coordinate 5,626,612, forward strand.
ATACCGATATCAACTATTTTCGGAGTTGTAATCAATGTACAGTAATCATAAGTAAATATAGGTAGGAGACGTGAGCTGTAAGAAGGGGCACTTATGGATTTATACTTATTAAAGCTTATCACTAAACATGGAGTAGATTTGTGGAGCCAGAAAGATGAGGATGATAATTCATTTATTAATATAGGAAGTTTGACTGCAAGGGATGGTTGGAAAATTGCATTACTCTAAATAAAAATCTATCAGAAAGGTATTGACGCCGTAAATTCAAAGGAGGCTCAGCACACTCAACACCCAAAGCATTTAAAGGACTTGATTTCATTGCACCAGTAATTAGACGTAAACTTTTAGATTGGATTTTCTCAATTTTTTTAAGACCAGTTAAGTTGCAAGGCTCCAGTAAAAAAGTACCATAATCCAATATTGATCTTATTAATCCATTGTAAAAAAGTTTTAGTGAAGAAGGATGAGCTCCCCACCAAACCCCTGACAGACATCTCATCATATTGATGACTCGTTCACATTTATCAGAAATATAATTAAAATGTTCTGTTGCGGTCATTCGTGAATCTAAGATAATACCTAAATACTTAACATGGTCTTTGAAAGGAATTATTTGATTATCGTATTTTATTAAGAGGGGATATGATTGTTTTTGTCTTGAAAAAAGCATGATATTGCTTTTGTTTGGGGATAATTGCAAACCATGCTTATCCAACCAAGTTTTAAGCAGAGTAAGTGAAAATGACAAGTTTTTAGTTAAATTCAAATAGATTGATCAGAGCAATACAAAAGTAAATCATCGGCATACTGTAAAATGGAAATGGAATTATCTAGGCTACTTTCTAATCGTAAGTATATACATTATATAAAATAGGGCTCAGAACAGACCCCTGAGGTAGTCCTTTCGAAATGGATCTTGAAGGTTTGGATTCAGAATCTAATATTACAGTTCTATCTGATAGCCATCGATATCAATGTTACACTAGATAAGACGTTCTTTGTAAAAAACGTGTCCCACCCAAGTGCGGTGCATGCACCGCACATGAATCAGTCTGCCGCGTGACAGCTACGCAGCAGTACGCTTCTTTGTACAAACTTTTTGTAATTTATTTTGATGTTTCCCGTCAAACCGACAGCAAATTTTTCTGAAGTTGCAATATAATTAAAGAATACAACGTGAGTGATATAATAATGTAGAATCATGCCGATAATACAGATCTTTAATTTATTATTGGTTTAAATATATTTAAAGCTCGTTAAAATACAAGGTGAGCTCCTTAATCGTATGTCTCATTTCCGCGCATAAAAATTGCCCGTCGAGTGAGAGAGACGAACTATATAAGATATAGATTATTCAAGGGACATTCATATCAGTCGACCAAATAGGCATAAACTATTCGATTTTCGAATACATTACAAATACAAATATGTAGGAAGAATGTAGTTGCAAATTAATTCCAGCATTTTATTTTAATTATATGTTGTTAATTAATAACACAAAATATGTGTGTTGTATGTATGTTTTGAAACAGTGGATAGCAGAGGCGGCTCGTGAAATTTTTTGATGGGGGTTCACAAAAAAAGTAATTGAAAAACTAGAGCTTACTATTTATTATATTTGTATACAAATCCATTCGCCGGTCTTTTTGGCGTGCGAAGATATCTATTACCTACTTTCTTGTGAAAATGGAATCAGAAATGGAATTGATTAAGCGTATAAACTATTTTTTTATACTTATTTTAAAAAAAACTGCGAATTAACTGACGAAGTCGACAAGCTTGCTTGAAGTTGTTTGTATACATAAGGACCACAACTGCGCATGAGTAGGATATCACCTCGGCGCGCGCACGGCACGATTGGCTGAACGACAACTGAGTGACGCGTGAGCGGCGCTCCAGATTACGCTATTTTCTCATACGATATCTTTTGTTTCACGCGTCAGCCCGAGTCGTAGCTCTCTTTCGCACTCATTGAATACAGTACTAAGAGTCGTACTAAGCTTCGTTTCATAGGAGCGCAATCGCTGGCGCTCCACTCGTTACAAATTTACGCCACATGTACCTGTATAGATAATATAGGCTTATTATAGGCGTAGTAAAATATAAAGAATGTAATGTAAGGATTTATGTATTATAAATATATATAAATTATTAAATTAGCTAAGTATGTAATTTTCGTGGGAGTGCACTGCACCAGCGCTCTTTCGGATGAGCCGCCTCTGGTGGATAGTATTTAGACCCCATTTCTTAATATAAATTATTTAATGGACAATTCAAACCTATTAATTGTTATTGAAGACTAATATCATTTAAAATTGTTTTATATTCTTACGCGTAGGTTAAGACAAAAGGAGATCTCTATAATATTTGTCCAGAAGTATTGGAACGGATATAAGTGGCTACCATCAGAACATACCTATATTTGTTCAATTCATTTTCGACACGAAAATTTCATATATTCCAAATACGGTAGTCATTTTTGAAAACTTCTGTTGTACCGTTCCTTCTGTCTAGTAGTCTCGAAAAAAGTTTATCAGCTAAATGTTATTATAGTAAATATCAGACTCATTGTCAGACTTGTAGTACACTTGTAAGAATATTTAATTTCATTTACATCATTTCCATTAATTATTCACGTAAATAAAAAAAATACAAAAAATATTGCTATGACGGTATTGATACTTAGGCAGTATCTTAGGAAAAGCTATTATTGATATGAACTGTCTTGTCTGTCTAATAATCTTTGATCATAATTTGTAATATTCAAGTAAACGTACTAGATGTCGCTACTGAGCTTTGACAAATACGGGACAAATAGTTTCTATGACGCGCCTCGTCTATCGGTAGAATATAAGTCAATGCTGATAGCATATTTATTATAAATCGGGTTAATAGATATGGAAAATTCAATTTTAATAATTTATTTTTAAGGATTGAAATTATAACATTATCATAGGCTGAAGATATATCTAAAAATGCTGCTATTGTGGAATGATTACGTGATAAGCCTATACGGACGTCAGTCGTAAATATACTAAGACTGTCTGTTGTACTCCTTCCTTTCCGGAAACCATATTGACTATCTGATAAAATATGATTATGTTCAAGAAACCATTCTAGCCTGTTTTTAACCAAGTGTTCGACTATTTTAATTATAACCGGTGATAAGGCAATAGGGCGATACGACAAATAGTCACAGGGGTCTTTGTGGGGTTTCAAAATTGGTAACACTATTTGACGTTTCCAATCAGGAGGTATGTCCCCTGTCTCAATAATCTGGTTTATTAATTTCAAATAATAGTTAAGCGCATCATTGCCCAGATTAGCAAAGAAGGAATACGGAATGCCGTCTTCCCCAGGAGATGAATCTTTCACATTTGTTACAACATATTTTAACTCAGTCAGTGTAAACAAACATTTCTCTGTTTTTGTGTACAAAAAATTGTCAGAAAAGGGAACTAATATTTCTTCTTGTAAGACTGTTGGAGGAGCTATATTATCTAAAAACATTTCGGACAAGGAAGAAGGTATTGTGGGAGAGTTTGGAATAAAAGATGACCGGAACCGCTTTATGCGATTCCAGACTTCAGAAAAGGTGTGGCAGGAGAAATTGAGGTACAAAAGTTTCTCCATCCTTCTAATTTTTACTTTTTAATAAACTACGCGTTTCCTTCATTATTTTAGTTAAGGCATCAAAGTTTTCTGCAGACATGTAATTACGATACGTATATTCCGCCTTTTTCCTATTTTTAACTGCTTCAGAGCATTGTTTATCCCACCATGGGGGAGAAGGGAGTCTGTTTAAGATCTTTTTGTAACAAATACCTCATCAGCCGAATCTAACAAGGCTTTAGTAAAATCCTCAGCATTTATTAGATAACCTGGAGTCTGAACCAAAGAATTAATTTTTAGTTCAACTAAAGATTTATACTTGTCCCATTTTTCAGATTCTATTTTATATTTTAGTCGTGGAGATTTAGGTTTAGAAATATTAAAAGAAATTTTGTTACAGGGTAATGATATCATGATGGGGAAATGGTCACTACCAAATGTTGATGATAAAGTTTGCCAATTGACAACAGAAGCCAACTCAGTAGAGCATATGGACAAATCTACAGCACTTAATCCTTCGTTAGGTGGAGTGCAACGAGTGGGAGAACCTGTGTTTAATATGCATAAGTTGTGGTGATCTACTATATTCAGTAATTGCTCACCATAAGTGTTTGACAACGAACTTCCCCAAGATCTATGTTGAGAATTGAAGTCCCCAACATCATAAAAGGTTTAGAAATATAATTAATAATATTGTTAACTTCATTAAAAACATTCAAAGAAGGGTGAGGAATATAAATAGAAACAAATGATATATTATTTACTTTTATACAAATTATGGAAAAATCACTAGAATGAGAAGGTAGGGGTATAAGTTGAAAAGAAACATTCTTTGAGACTAATATGGCTACACCTCCATAGCCATCTTGTCTATCTTCTCTTACACATGTATATTTGGGGATTCTAAAATTATAATGGGGTTTTAGCCATGTCTCTGACAAGGCAATTAAAATTGGATTATATTTATTTACAAGATAAATTAAATCACTTTTCTTACTGCTTGCACTCCGGCAGTTCCATTGAATTATGTTTCTGTAATCCATTATTTAGTTCAAATATTGTATTTTCAATTAAAGGTGCTACGTTGGACGGTAAAAGTATATTATTTTGTGACAAAACATTTAACAATGTAGTTATAATTTCTGTAATGGACCATTGAGGATCTTTATTATTCTGAATCCCAGTGGTAATAGCAGAACCATTACCAGATGCAGATATATTATTATAATTATTAAGTAATGTATTGTGGGCTACTTGGTCATACCCAGCTGTTAAAGGAGAATGGGGTTTAACTTTTGAATACACAGTTTTTTTATAAGATAACTTTTGATTTTGTACATTTTGCTTGTTATTTAGATCAGTCGGATTTTAGGATAAGAAACAACATCAGCATATGGTTTGGAAATGGGCTTGTGCAATCTAGCTGCTTCCAAATATGAAATACAATTCTCAGCCATTGACACCTTAATATTTTTTGTCGCAAAAATTCAGGACATGACTTATTGGTAGCAAAATGAGATCCTAAGCACAAACAACAAAAACCCTGTGCATCGTCGGCATTGCAGGAATCACCGGTGTGGTTCTCCCCACATTTGAAACAGCGTGGTTTCCCCCGACATTGAATTTTTGTATGACCGTATCGACAACAGTTGTAGCATTGGACTGTTGGGTAATGGTATAATTCCACTGGTAATGCATTATAGCATGCAAATATACGTTTTGGTAAAATTTGACCGTCAAATGTTACAACTATAGTCTGGGAAGGTTGCCAAGTAGGTTTACCATCAATAAAGGTTTTAAAATTCAATCTTCTGACTTTATTACTCTACCACACCCAGTTGGAATGGATATATTATTTATAATGTCAGCATCAGACCACTCTGCTGGTATACCCTTAATTATACCCATCCTAGTGACATTATAAGTGGGGATGAATGCCTTGAGGTTGTTGGTCTCTAGTCCTCCATAAGACAAAAAGGAGTTGGCATCATTGTAATTAGAAAAAGACAAGGAAACTCTATTGCGACCAATTCGCTTCACGCTGCCATTAATTATATTTTTAAAATTGTTTCTTTTTAAAAAAATCCCGAACGACAAGGGGTGCAGTACTACATTATCTTCTGGATTTTTTTGATTTTTCTGGACATGTACCGTGTATGGGGCCAAATCAGTAGCCAAGTAGGCTTGCCTGCCAACCTGAATTGTTTCGGGAACTTTAGGAGAAATGTCACCATTTCTTCCCAAAGCTTCCGGAGCTGGAGAAGGTATATCTTTGGAACAATCGCTGTCGGAGCAATTACATGACTCCCTCGACGGGTCTATAGCCATTTTATTGGTTCTCTTTTTCTTATTGCACTCTCGGCAAAAACGTTTTCTGGCCTTTAGAGTACGCTTTCGCGGGTTTTTACTATTATTGGAGCAATCAGTATCCATTCCGGATTCTGATTGCTCCACAGTTACGTAGGCTGCAACAGGGATCGAGCCACCCCCCGGGTCGGGGGGCTCGTCCATTTTTAAAGTAATGAACTACTATAAAATATATACAAAAACTTACCTAATCAAGAAGAAAATATTTACAAACTACTAATAACTAAGCTAAATAAAATGTTTATTAAGAAACTGATCCTTTGTGAGATAATATAAATGGAAAAAAATAATTATCAAAATTATACGCTCCCGCCACAATCAAGTTTCCCGCGCTTTTCGATTGAAAAGTTCCAAAAAGTTCACAGGTGAGTTGTTTTCTATTCAAAAATTTACATAGGAAACTAGTTTATAAAGCCTAACGTATCTTTAAGTTATGGTAAATTGGATTTTTAATAATGCATAAAGTTGTACATATTCTCCTATTTGACTTATTTAAGTGTTTGGATAAAAATAGATTTTAAAATACTACTATATAACTACGTACATACGTTCTAAAAAATCTAAATAATGTGCATTGACTATTAACTCTACTAGAATAACTTTAATTAGCTATATACCTTAGATTATATACTCGTCTAGATGACACATCACGGCTCACCGCGCGGCTCAAATAAAGTCTACCAAATTTGGTAGACTCGCTTCTCACGTACGTCAGTGTCATTTGCAGGCCCGTCCAACTCCGAATAAAAAAAGTTGCACGTTAAGCTATGCTAGCTATCTCACTATTTTAATATGGATGGCGTTCATCTTACTCATATTTATATTAGTGTGTGTGTGACGTAGTATTTTATGTCACTAGGATTGAAAGATATGTCAAACGTATCTCGTCTCGTTTGCCGCCATCCGCCATTTTCTCTTGTGCCTTGATCAAGTCATAGTACAACGAATCTTATAATTGGAATTTAATAACTTTCTAATCACGGATTCTGGTGCTACAGTTTGCAATCAAAGGCGGTTTTTTTCCTTTTTATTGATTTTGTGTGCTTATGTTTTCGTAAAAGATAAAATAGCCTTAAGTGACCTTAGTGTTTACCGGCTCAAACGAGTAATAGTTTATTATTGAATTTGTGTTAAAATACTTGTTATTTTTGTAAGAACTATGGTAAATAAGTGCATTGTTCCCGGGTGTAAAACTCGGGGACCAAATAATAAATATTTTTGTGTACCCTTCACAAACCAAGCAAGGTGGGAAATGTGGTTAGGGGTTTGTCCATATTTACAAAACATACCTTTTGTTAAACGTAGCCGTATTCGTTTTTGTCATAAACATTTTCTTGCCGAACATATTAATGAAAAATTAAAATTAAAACCTTGTGCAATTCCGTGTTTGAACTTGAATATAAATTTAGAGAAACATTTAGAAATAACGCCCACTAATGACCATATAGAACCTTTTATTTTTAAAGTAGTTGTCCCTTCTGATATAGTAAATCAACCGACTATAAACTATGAATGCTTTAATAGTGTAAAAGCAGATATTAGTTCTGACTCTGCTGAGTTACCTGTTGTTTCAAATACATTTCAATCTAAATGTAATGAACCTAGTAGTAGTGCTATATCTCATGTTGACCCTTACATACCACCTAATAGAGAACAGCTAGAAATATGTGTTACCCCATCCACATCATCTACCCTTGCTGTGTCTAATGTAAAAAAACGAAACTGTAGTAGTCAAGTAAAATGTCAGTTAATTAAGCGTATTAGACTAGATCCAAATAAATCTACCCCTCGTAAGCAGATTTTACGTGCATCAATTAACAGATTAAGAAATAAGTTACGTCTTGCACAATTGCAAAAAACAAGGCTTAAGACGAAAGTAACCCTTAATGCTCCTAAAACTAAGTTGTTTTTAAAGAAATATAACATATTAAGTAAATTTGGAAAGTTATTAGTAGATTCACAGTTACGTTTGACTGGTACTTCATTAAAAGGTCGGCGCTATACTAATGACGAAAAAGTATTTGCTTTGTCGTTATATAAGTTAAGCCCTAAGTGCTATGGATTTTTGCGAAAATATATAGCATTACCTTGCAAGTCGCGAATTAATTCCCTGCTTACTAATATTCCTTTGAGGCCTGGTATTAATGACTTTATATTTAAACATTTGGCAGATGCTGCATTAAATAAACCTACAATAGACAGGCAATGCACTTTAATGTTTGATGAAATGAGTATTAAAAAGAACTTAAATTTTAATTATTTTACTGGGGTTATTGAGGGTTTTGAAGATATGGGTTCTGGTAAACGAACAAATAATGTAGCTGATAAAGCTTTAGTCTTTATGTTAAGAGGGTTATTTTCTCCTTGGAAAATTCCGATAGCGTTTTATTTTGCACGAGATGGGGTTAAAACATTTGTTTTAAAGAATATAATAAAGAAATAGTGTTAGCAGTTTTTAAATCTGGTTTTATAGTTAGAGCTACAGTTAGTGATCAAGGCTCTGCTAATGTTGCTGCTATTAAGTCATTAATATCAGATTCCAATGCTGAACTTTTACGAAGTAATAATTGCACCAATGACATTTGCTACAAAATTGGCCCTTACCAATTATATCATATCTATGATGTACCTCATTTGTTAAAATGTTTTCGTAATAATTTTCAGAAAAAGCATCTCCTTATTGGTTATCGAAGAGCAAAGTGGGAATGTATAGAAAGTCTATACAAATGGGATGGCTTTGGTGGCCGAGCAAGAAGCACCAAACTTACAGAGAAACACATTAATCCAACTTCATATGACAAAATGAAGGTAAATTAAAGTATACAATTTCTATCAAGATTCTGTTTTGATGTGGTCACTAATCACAAAAAGTTATCAATATGTCAAAAGTTTTTTTTTTTCTATTTATTTAATATAAGATCTTTGAGTAGCTCTGCGACTATGTCAGACCTATTGTACATATAATTATTGAAACTAGCTACATTATTTTATCAAAAATTGTAGAACACCAATATTTAGCCATTATACTCGTCGGTTCTGCCAAAATACTCTGAAATACTCCTGTATCCATTGGATTTACATAAAATTTATCTATCATATTTGCTCTCATAGACTCAGTTCGGGTGCAATTAAGTAGAAGGTGGTGGACATCTTCTATCACTCCACAAAGTGAACAATTGGGAGAGTCAGTATGTTTCATTAGATGTTTGAATTTATTGAGAGGCAAGTGCCCCGATCTGAGTCTATGCGCTACGACGACAAACTGTCTTCTCATATTACTTAACATACAAAAAGGTATTCGAGGAGGTTCTTGTTGGATTGTTCGGTATCAGATTCCTTTTTGAGTAAATATCTTATCACTATGTATTTTCCATTTTTCAAATATTTTGTATCTATATTTATTTAAAATTTCTGTATTTTCTAGCCTTATGTAAATTTCGGTGCCATTACACAAGGATTCTTTCGCTAGCCTATCAACAATCTAGTTTCCTCGAATACCTATATGCGATGGGATCCATTGCAACCTCAGATTAACACCTTTACTCTGCAAAAGTAATACTTTTTTAATTATGGCATATGCTACCGAAGCACCTCTTCCTACAGAGACACATCGAGCAATATGCTGTAAAGCACTTCGGCTATCTGTTAATATGACTACCTCTTTAATATCCGAAGTGGCGATATACGATATTGCTTCTGAGATTGCAAAGAGTTCCACCGCCATTATTGTATTATGAGGGGATACAATTGTATATAGCTCTTTGACATTACAATTGGGATCATAGAAAGCTGCCCCAGACATGTTATTTATTTTGGATCCATCCGTGAATATCCTATAACAGTTTTTATAATTACAATTAATCATTTCTATAACATTGTGTTTTAATAGTGAGCTATTGCATTGATTTTTAGGTACATGAGCTTCATCTACATCTATCTTTATAAACTCTGTGTTAATATTAGACATCCAGGTATTTAATTGAAACATTTGAAGGGTTTGACTTTTATTGCACCTTTCTCTTCTTGTTTCTGCGAAAACTGATACATGCAATGGCTTCTTTTTGTTTTTCCAATATCTTGTTCGACAGTTTAATGAAAGTTTTTCCAAGAGAGAAACAGTTAAATTACCAAATAATGATTGGGTTTTTGAAATATATTTCGTGGCTAGATTTTGACGTCTAATGGAAAGTGGCTGAACGCAGAGTTCATATTCCATGACATGAATGGGTGTTGTTCTAATAAAACCGCCTATAGTACGTAGTGCAATGTTTTGAATTCGGTCAATTTTTTCTAAATGTGTTTTAGTGTCATAAATAAAGCTTCCAAAATCTAGCCTACTTCGAATTAAAGCATTATATAATATTCTAAGATGAATGGGATGCAAGCCCCAAGATGCACCTGCTAATACTTTAAGAATGTTCACCATTTTTGTAGCTTTAACATGAGTTTGATTAATATGCATTCGCCATAGTAAAGATTTATCTAACCACATACCTAAGTATTTAACATTATCTACTGGTTTTATTTGGATGTTATTGATTGTTAAATTTAACTGATTACTTTGCCTTCCTCTTCGAAACAAACAACATTGTGTTTTATGTGGGGATACTTCTAGTCCTATTTCTCTTAAGTCCTCTACAACTGAGTTTAAACAATTTTGAATATCGTGTGCACTATTAACTACATTTTTATTTTGTGTATAGAAAGCAAAATCATCCGCATATTGCAGTGTCTGAACATTTTGATACCCCAAACCTATTTTATAAGTAACTAAATTAAATAATAAAGGTGAGAGAGGATCACCTTGAGCTAAACCCCTCGCTGTCCATCTAAACATTTCGTCCTTATCCATGGAATCTTTAATTAATAACCGTCTTCGGGTTAAAAAAGACCAAATATATTTACAAATTTGAGTTCCTACTTTTAAAGTATCTAGTGTTGAAACTAATTTTTCTATGGAAACATTATTGTAAGCACTTTGAACATCTAGAAAAACCGTCAAAGTTGAAATATTTTTCGAATTTGGGAAGTTAATCGCACTAAGCAGTCAATACACGATTGACCTTTTCTAAAACCGCTTGTGGTAGGCGCTAAGATTTTATTGGTTTCTACGAACCACTCTATACGCTTACATAACATATGATGAAAAATTTTACATATGCAGGACATTAATGAAATAGGCCTGAACTCATTATCACAATTCGGCTTTGGTATAGGGACTACTTTTATATTACGCCATTGGTCTGGTATTATGGAGTGTTTAAAAATCATGTTAAGTATCTTGAGTAGCAATAGTTTTGCTTCAGTTGGTAGGTAGTATATCATGGAATAACTAATTTGATCACTTCCTGGGGCCGTATCTTTTTTTTTTTAATACTATTATTTAATTAATTAATGGAAAAGTTGCTTTCTAAAGAACTGTTTGTAGAAAAAAATAATGGCATATGAGGCTCAACGGTGTCAGGAGCAAGGCTACGTAAAAGTTCTTCTTTTTTGTGTTTAGGAGCTTCAACATATTCGTTTTTTACACCTTTCAACCAACGCATACGTCGCCAAATCTCTGACGTGTTTACCGTCTCGTCTAAACTATTACAGAATTGTTGCCAACTTTTTGTTTTTGCCTGTCTGTGGATTCGCTGTGCGTTCGCTATTTTTTGTTTTAATAATATAAAGTTATTAGGTGTAGGATTGCGCCTAAAATTTTTAAGTGCAAAACTACGTTCAGCAATAGCCGCAGATAGTGATGGAGTCCAATAAGGCTTAGGACTAAACTTGTGTATAAGTCCACTACAACCCTTAAATGTAGGAATACTCCAGTTAGCCGCACAGCTAATTTCCCCCATAAATAAATTGTATGTGGTTTGAATATTATTAACATCAACTATTATAGAATAATCAACCTGACTTTTTAGGATTTCCTGATATAATTGCCAATTCGCCAGTTTAAAATTTCGGCGATTTCCTCTTCTGGCAGAAGCTATATATTGCATGGAGTACTTAATTAACATATGATCACTGCCTAAGGATTCTCTTGTTACCTGCCATTTCCAATAAATCACTAAATCGGAGGAAACAAAAGTAATATCTGGTGAAGATTCTTGCAAAAAAGAGTTAACTTAAAGAGTTAATTCTGGTACTGTCTCCGTTATTAAGTGGCACATAATTGTATTCAAAAGATACATCAAGAATTTGCAATCCTCTTTGATCTGTTTTACATGACCAACTTGCATGGTGTGCATTAAAATCACCGGCTATAATAGTTTTTGTTGAAAACTGAGAAAATATATGCTCCCAGTCATTTCGAGTAGTTCTAACAGATGAGGAGCAATATACGGACGTTATATAATCTAAATTCTTACAATTACAAATTTTAATGCATATTATTTCAATTCCTGAATTATTTACACTTATAGGATGTAAGTATATGAGCTTTGACTGACCTATGTGTAATTATAGCTACTCCGCCATACGAATCTAATCTGTCTTTCCTAAAAATATTGTAGTCTTTTATTTTGATACTAGTCTCTGAATTTAGCCACGTTTCACTAATTATACAAATACTGATTTTTTCTTGTGAAAGAAACAACTCTAAATCATACTTTTTGGGCATCAGGCTCTGAGAGTTCCATTGAGCAATATTAAGAACTTGCTCAAATGAAAAGTCAGCGCCCGATGTCCCAGTAACATTTAAGAGTAGGGCATTATTATCCATTATAGATAGTGTTTACAATCTTATTTAAAAAATCTTCACGTTGACTAATTCTACAAGGTATGATATTATTTCTTCAAAAAATATTTTTAATATTTGCTGCAATTTCACTTCTCAACTTTCTTTAGACAGTACAACTTCTTTCAATTTCCATAGTATGTGCCAAAAGTCAATTTTTGTCTTCTTATGACATTCTCCTGCATATGGTTGGTTACTGTCTTCTGGTGTCTTCACATTTTTGTTTCTGTCGCAGACATCAATGTTCCTTTTCTGTTTCTTTTTGGGTATCTATTTCTTCTTGATTACTCTTTTCCTAGTGTATTATTATTTACTTTATCGTCAGATTCCACTTCACTATCATCTGTAAGCTCTTCATTAATTTGTTTGGTTGTAGTTCCTGTTTGACTATATTTTGTTCTTATTATTTCGTTATCAACTAAATGTGGGTAGCTACCGTCATTACTAACTTCCACAAAGTTGTGTTGTTGTTTCTGAACATTAGCTTTGCTTCTTATATATTTGGTTAGAGCTACCTTGTATGTGCAATTATTTCGGCTCATAATTGAACGAATTTCTTTTTCTTTAAGGAAAACAGGACATCTCTTATTAAATGCAATATGCTCACCCCTACAGTTTATACATCTGAATTTCGTTGTCGCACAGTTTTCATGTTCTGCTCCACATTTAGGGCAATTTTTTTTCTTACTTGGACAAAGTCTTGCCAAATGACCATATTTCCAGCACTTTGAGCATTGAGTCACTGGAAAGGTATACGGTTCCACCTTAAATCTGCAGTCATATCCGTAGATATAAAATGGTAAAGTCGGGCCATTAAAACTGAAACGCACCGATTCACTGTCCACCCATTCACCATTTTCTGACATACGTTTTAATCTTTTTGCAGCTACTATCTTATGTTCACATTTAAATGCTTTGAGTAATTCATCATCACTTACGTCCATTTCTAAGTATTTTACGACGCCATATGTTGTGCTTACTTCGCTAGTTGAATGACAGCGGTAACCTAATTCCTCCATAATATTTTTATTATTAATTAACTTATCTGCATCTTGTTTCACTTCAAAAGTAATTAACACTCGGCATGGATTTTTATATTTTATTCTTGTTATATTTTGAATGTTTTCCGATTTCAAAATCTTCGCCAAACCAATTTGCTTAGGAAGTAGTTGATGGGATGCCATACATACTTCATATTGTTCATTCTCATTCATATTAATGTTTGTATTCATTAAATAATTCTTCTTTCCCTTTCTTTGTACTAATGTAAAACCATCCGATTCGCCTTCCTCGCTACTATAACGCAACCGCTTCGCCGTCCGTTGAGTACTCATAAGTATGCCCGAGATCGATTGTTTATTAGTCTGTGGTCATTTGAACTACATATGGATAACGTGCTCCCGAAAAATAATTAATTATGCCGGTTTGTGCTGTCGAATTGTATCGCAATTGTGTGGGAAAACTGTATAATAATACCAATATCACTTTCCATCGGTAACATTATTGTTAAACCACTATTATTTGAAGAAAACATGAACTTTTAATTCATTATTTTGAAGATGAGTTTCATTGGCCAGTGTTGTCAATTTATTACTAGGAAAATTTGTTGAAACTATGGGAGAAACTATAAAACACAAATATCATTACATAATATTTCGATCAGAATAACAACAAGAAGAATGGCATTATTTATTGAATGAGTAAATAAAACTTACCTACACGATATTAATGAAACCCACAACGACATGCACTTCATAGTAATTTTATTAATTCTTTGCCTTGCATGTACCATTCAAAATTTCATAAACGGGGTACTGCTATTGTCATCTTTGAAGAAACAGCGAGAACTTATTCAAGGTCCTAATAATATTTTTAGACTTCCTACGGATTCCGAACTAGCAAATTGCTGGAGAGACATTACACAGCGGAAACGAAAAGAAGACCATTCGTAGCCTCACAAAACTTCAGTCATGTGTTCCGAACATTTTACTTATGATGATTTATATTTTACATAAATACAGAAATCAGATAACAGCCCAGGCAATAAATCCAAAGAGTTAATTCTATTCGGAAACAAACACTAGGAGATGGGTTTAGATCTTTATTGTTTTTACTAAAATGCGTTATAAATATAATTAATAGTATTGCTTTAAATAAAGAAAAATATTTCATTTAACCTATTTTGTATATCAAATAATGGGGAAAAGTTAAGTTAATAATCTGGAGTAGGCATCCCTAAACACACACACCTTGACAGTTGGATTACAATAATTACACGACCCGTACTCACACATATCAACGAAAGTGAGGACACTTTTAGCGCATCGTTTGTTGACATTGCTCAATCTAGACGAGTATATAATCTAAGCTATATACCTACTCACCGTCTACCTTCAATGTTTTAAAATCGATTCAAAACATATTCAAAATAAAAATATGAAATCAGAAATGTCAAATGATGTTTTGATTGATTAACGCCCGAATACTGAAACGCAACTTAAATATAAGTTGAATATAAGTTATATAAGTAACTTAAATATAAGTTGCGTTTAACTACGTTAATCCCGCTCAAATATACTGGCTAAGTGGGCCGTGCGCTGTTAAGAGCAACTTATTAATTGAATGGCGTTCCAGTATTCAGGCATTAATCTGTCATCTGTGGGCCGTGGAGTTGTGGACCAGCAGTGCGATTCACGCATAGATTTAGTATAAAACATAGATCGGCAATGTGAAAGAGATAGAATAATTTAACTCATATGTTAAAGCGAGATGCATGATGCGACCATACGTTTACACAGAAGTAGCCTGCAGTGACCCAGAGTCGAAATATGTCAAACTAAGCGAGCAACAAAATTCGCTTATTTTCATAATTTATTTAATTTTACAGTACTTCGTTATATTTATTAAACGTAGTTTATTATAGTGCATTGTGCAGTGCCAAGGTGTGGTTCATGCAGGCGTAAAATCCGAAATAATTAAAGTTTTCACAGGTACCGGCCACTTTTGCACAATACTATTTTGTGACGATATTATAGAATAAAATGGAAATCTGTGTATACATATCGGTAGAAAAGAATATAGTATTTCATTATATAAATACGCTGAAAGTATCCATTACGTATAAAAAATAATATCAAATACGTGAATTTACAATAATTTCAACCAAAAGTTGCTAGGGATTGACTGACAGGTTCGATCAATAAAAGGTTGTCGATAAAATAGTCGATGACAACACATGTTTCCCTACATTTTTATGGAGCTATAGTATGTTGTGATAGTGTGCATTCTTCTTCTTCTTCTACCTGGCGTTATGCCGGCCATATTTCCCCGGCCATTATTATCGTATTCATTCTACAATATTAGTTATTACTTTACTTTTTCTCATTTTTTATATTTGTGGAATAGTTAATATAACACTTCATGTGTGTGATTAATGAATTAAGAACCTGTTTCAGTCTCTGTCAAGAGGCTGTCAATTATAATAGTAAAACAAGAACATATTCGATATTATTATAAAATATGCAATACTTCTATGCACAGCATGATCGTCCAAACCTTGAAGCAACATTATTCATGTATCATAACATCAGGTATAGGTTTTTTTTTATTGCATTGAATGGCGAGACGAGCAAGCCGTTCGCCTGATGGTAAGCGATACGACCGCTCATGAACAGTAGCAATATTCCACTGCGCTCGCCATCCTGAGACATAAGATGTTAAGTCTCAATATGTCCAGTAGTTGCTCTGGCTACAATGTCCTTCAATCCGATACACAACAGTGCATTTAAGCAGTGTTGTTTCACGGGAGAAATAGACATTGCGGTGGTATCTACCCAGATGGCCTCTCACATATGAGAGACCTACCACCAGTGATAAAACCAATGGTTTAAAATTTATAATTCTCTTAGGAAAAACATTAGTTTAGGTGACGTGATCGAGAAAAGCTTCATAGTTTATTAAACTAATAATCACGGATTTTGTTGCAGACTGAGTCCACCCTGTGACTACGAAAACTGTAAAGTAATCGAAACTTCGCGACGGGAAATTAAAAATGAAAAAAATAAACCGAAAACGCTAAAACTTTGTAAATTATAGTTTTATTTTAATAAAAGGTTTTTTTTGTTCTCAATTTAATTAGTATATGTACTATGTATACATCACAATGAAAATAATAATTTTGTTCAGGTGAACATAAAGACCCATACAAAACATCTCAAACAAAATGTTTTCAAATAATATGACAATTTATCTTTATTTATTTGTGTGTTTATCAATCTGTATTGAAATAAACACATCAATAAGTTTCTGTTAATATACCGGGTATCTCAAGACTGCTACCGAAAACGAAGCCGGGTGGTAGTTTTAGTGGCTACAAACACAATGCAATTAAAAATTTCGCATAGAAACGCGACAATTATTTTTTATGATTTTTTAAATATCGTCATTTTTGGGTGGTAAATCCATAGTTTTTGCTAAAATAATAATTTAAACTCTTTTATACCTTAGAGTATTTATAAGTAAAAGGGTATACACTATTATTTTAGGAAAAAAATTTATTTACCACCCAAATATGGTAATAGGAAAAAAATAACAAAAAAATATTGTCGCTTTTTTTTTGCAACTTTTTCTGTTGCATTGTGTCTGAAGTCGCTTAGACTACCACCCGGCTTCGTTTTCGGTAGCAGTCTTGATATACCCTGTATAATAAAATGTCGCATATATCCATAACATTTTATTTCACAACTACAGGCCGACAGCTAAATCGATATCGATATGATAGTATCGAAAGTGCATGGTACACCACTATATGTCAAGCACACATGCAAACTTCACGCACACACTCGTAAATCAGTTTTGGTCGCGCTCAAAATGACACATTGCCGATCTATGTTCTATACTACATCTATGGATTCACGTAACTTTTTGACGCGCCGATCAAGTTGCGGTGCGGTTACAATTAAGTTTACGCTTTGGTACAAAATGGTATTCTTGTAAGTGTTTAGCTGCGCGTGAAATGCGCGTGAGCTGCGCGCAAAGCTGCGCGTCAACTGTACGTCAGTAGATGTATGAAATTTGTTTGAGATTAACTTAAACGCGCAGTAGTAGAATACGCTAAAACGTTTGCGTGACGCGAACTTGACGCGAGCGTATTTGACAGCGGTTGTCAATCGTGAATCGCCCTCCTGTAGGGCGATTCACGTATTTTAATAAGTTCAGCTGCAGTGCAGTTGCAGTATGTAAATAATTTCGTTTAATAATATCGTAAAATGTTTAAATAATTATAAACACGTTAAATACTTTTCAATATAAAGTTGATAAAGAAATCATTTCTGGGGGTAGAAATATCCGTTTCAAAAGAAGGTAATTTGACAAACACCACAGACCAATTAGAAAGAAGTGACGTAACAGCCAACAGACCATCACGAACGCGGTGACCTCCGCGATAGCGGAGGTCCCGCGTTGTGGAAACAATACCGGGGCGTGAGCCCTCTGATTGTGGTCTATCCAAGCGACCCGTAAACACGGTGTCGTTCCTTGGTGAAGTCCGAAACGAGTTCGGACTTTAAGTGGCTTCGCGTGCGGATCTCGCTCGGAGCGAGATCCTTCCATAGGGCTACCGGGACCCGCAGACGGCCCGCCCATCCGTCATGGGAGGGTCGGCTGACGGGGGAGGCAACGTGCAACTGGAGAGGTCCGGGCCTGAGTGAGGTGCAGGCGAGGTCGGACAGATTCCCTAACCCTACCACCGCTTCGGAATCTGCTATAGCTGAGTAGAAGAAGCGGCGCAAGAAACTTTCAGCAGCACCTTCTAAGGACCTCGTCCGCTACCGGGCGGGTGTTAGCCACCCGCGCTGGTACTCACCAGGTGACCGACGACGTCTCAGTCGCGTCGTTGTGTGGGTGTGTCAGGAACCACAGTTCCGGAATTCACTTCCGTGAGGAGTTCGCGCGGGAGCATCCGCCCGTCCGGTGGTCTCGCGTGATGTGGGGCCAAGTTCCGGAGATGTCTCCAGTCCGAGGCGTCCGCACGAGAGAACATGGACTTAGTGAGACGACGGATAAAGTCGTCCACTGACTCAATGCGGAGATCTCTCTCGATTGTGGAATTCCTGACACCTTTAGGGGCGTTCACGATTCTGCGGAGAGCCACCGATTGGACTTTCCGCAGAGCGTCTTTCTGGGTCGGGCTTATGAGCGCGTACCAGGAAGGCGCCGCGTACGTGATGCGGGGGCGAATGTACGTTTTGTACACACCCAGCTTCACGTTCAACGGAAGATTCGACGCGAGTATAGGACGTAGTTTGCCATTGGCAATTTTGCCACTGTTGACAACTCCCCTCGCATGTTTTGCCATGCGAAGATATTTGTCAAAGTGACGTATGACACCGCGATGTAGAATCTCTAGTGGCGCCATCTCTTGACGTAATCTTGAGTTATGTTGATCGCGTTACAATATTCTTTATTCAAATAGTCTTTCAAAAGATCTATTCACAGATCACTTCCAATAGATACCGCATTAACCCCTGGACCGTCGGACGAACCGCGCTCAGGTTCGTCGGACTTCAAGCAATAAAGCAACCTAACGTTATTGAAATAGGGGCTATTTTAATTCAAGGACACAATATGGCGCTTACGACAAGCCAGGGGTTAAGATAGTTTTGTTTTGAACCGAAAACGCCAACGAAGGGAACTGCGCGGGGGGTGGGCGGGTTGCAGCGCGGTCACGTGGCCTTCACTGGAGAGATGAGGCATAAGTCGATAAATAAAAAAAATTATCGATAGTTCGATTTGCCAGTAAGTTCATGTGTTATGATCGCTTCTATAACTTAATTACCAACTTGTTAAATGTTTGATAATTTTTTTTCACCGGCCTGATCTGATAAATTATACCAACCGGCAACCGCTAACTACGAATAAAATAGGAATTAAGATTTATACTTTAGTATGTAACGGTTTTATTTCTATTATTCACCGTGTATTTATAACCGACTTCAAAAAAAGGAGGAGGTTCTCAATTCGACTGTATGTTGCTTTTTTTTTTATGTTTGTTACCTCTTTTCTCTGTACTGTGTGAACCGATTTCGACCATTCTTTCTTTGATTGAAAGCTGATGCTTGTCGTTTGGTCCCATAAAAATATGGCGAAGATCTGATGAATATCTTCGGACCTAGAGAGGGGAACTCCTTAATATTAAGGAGAACTGCAATGGTTCTTTTTGCGTTACGTTCATTAGAAAAGTTAAGTTACAGTGAGAGAGGGAAAAAGGGGTGGGGGTGAGAGGGGGTGGGTGATAAAATTAAAATACACGTAAATTCTAATATCTTCGGCAGCTTTCAACCGATTTTAGTGATTTCGTTTTCATTAGAAAAAACGTATTGACAGGTTGATCCCAGGAATACAACATGAAGATGTGATGATTATGTTCGGACCTGGAGAATATAACTCTTCAAAATGTAGTAGGATTCCAATGGTTCTTTTTGCATTAGGTTTATTATAAAAGTTAAGTTACAGTGAGGGAGGGAAAAAAGGGGTAGGGGTGAGGGGGGGGGGGTGATAAAATTAAAATACACGTAAATACTAATATCTTGAGCAGCTTATAACCAATTTTAGTGATTTCTTTTTCATTAGAAAGAACGTATTAACAGGTTAATCCCAGGAACATAACATTAAGATCTGATTATCATGTTCGGACCTGGAGAGTATAACCCCTCAAAATTTAATAGGATTTCAACGGTTCTTTTTGCATTGGCTTCAGTATAAAAGCTAGGCTACAGTGGTAGAGGGAAAAAGATGTAGGCGCGAAGAGATGGGGGGGGGGGGGGGAATATTAAACATGTGTTTACTGGTGGTAGGTCTCTCATATGTGAGAGGCCATCTGGGTAGGTACCACCGCAATGTCTATTTCTCCCGTCAAACAACACTGCTTAAATGCAGATTAGAACATATAGATATTTAAATTAATATAAGGTATACGTCCTACATGTTTGGTACTGGGCGACCCGCCTTCAATAAGTTACGCATATATTTTGATTTGTTGGCTAGTCAAGTCATTAAGCAAATTAATCAACATGCACGAGTTCCATGAAATAAATATTATTTTTTTTTGCTTTGGAGTGGTATTTATTATTTTTTGGTTTTTAGTGGATTTTTGTTTTGAAGTCGGTTTTTATTGTATACCATAATGGCGAAATACCCAAATTAAGTGTTGATATAAAAGATCAGATAAAAATATGAAATAGTAAATAACTAAACCTCACGCCCTAAAGGGCTACAATAACTTATTCCGTTTCTTGAATTCTGACGGCGCGGCGGCTGTAGTAAATGTAATATCGACAAGTGACGATGAAACCCACTTGACGAACTATGAATGTTTTTTAGACGATATATACAACGTATGTTAAAATTAGTGCAATAGCTTGTGCTACTGATTCTCAATAAACTTAGTAGACTAAAACTTATGATAGATACACTCCCATTATATTTGAAATTTAATTACGCCAAAGATAAAAATAAATAAAAAAGTATTGTAAAAGTACCTTGTTAACAAATTTAACTATTTCAAATTATATATAATAAGTACCACTGCAAAGCAAAAAAATAATATTTGTTTCATGGAACTTGCGCTTGTTCATTAATTTGCTTAATGACTTGACTAGCCAACAAATCAAGATATATGCATAACATATCGAAGGCGGGCCGCCAAGTACCAAACATGTAGGACCTATGCCTTATATTAATTTAAATATCTATAGTTATTTTTTGGTTTTTAGCGGTTTTTTGTTTTGAAGTCGGTTTTTATTTTTTTATTAAAATTTTTGGTTATTTTTATTTTTTTTAGTGTTGATAGGAATCAAAATGAAGAAGATTTGGTCCCCACAAGGAATATGTTCTTTCCGGTGATAATGAAATCGCTAAAATCGGCTAAAAGCTGCCAAAGATATTGGAGTATTCATATGTTTATTATTTTTTCTTCCCCCCCTCCCTTTACCCCTATCCCCTTTTCCCACCACCACTGTAGCTTAGCTTTTATACTGAACCCAATGCAAAAAGAACCATTGGAATCCTACTAAAGTTTGAAGAGTTCTACACTCCAGGTCCGAAAATGATCATCAGATCTCCATGTTGTATTCCTGAGATCAACCTGTCAATACATTCTTTCCAATGAAAAAGAAATCACTAAAATCGGTTAAAAGCTGCCGAAGATATTAGAATTTACGTGTATTTTAATTTTATAACCTACCCCCCTTACGCCCACCCCTTTTTTCCTCTCTCACTGTAAATTAACTTTTATAATGAACCTAATGCAAAAAGAACCATTGGAATCCTACTTAATTTTAAGGAGTTGCCCTCTCCAAGTCCGAAGATATTGCACAGATTTTCTCCATATTTTTATGGGACCAAATGACAAGCATCAGCTTTCAATCAAAGAAAGAATGGTCGAAATCGGTTCACACAGTACAGAGAAAAGAGGTAACAAACATAAAAAAAAAGCAACATACAGTCGAATTGAGAACCTCCTCCTTTTTTTGAAGTCGGTTAAAAATAACGTAATTATGGTAATTTGCAATTTTTATTTAAATCAATATATTGTTATATGTGAACTCCGTGGATGTTACCTCGTTGGCACGCACCCTCTCAAGAGAAGACGAAACACATGTGACAGTAGTTTGAATGTCTTTGGATTATTATTGATCGTGACTTTGTGCAAAGCGGATACCTAATTTTATTAAATAATGTAAAACCACTTCTGGTAGTTTATATCAGAAGTGGGATTGCTCACTACGTCCACTTTGAAATTTTCAAAAGTCAGTTGGTTTATTTTGTTTGAGTGTCCGTGAAACACAAGGTTGCGATTGATAATCTCTGGTAAGCTTGTTTTGTATTGCTGTAGTAGAAAATGGGTCGATCCCGATCTCGTGACCGGTGTTATTCTACTACCAGCCGCTCGCGCGGCGAACGCTTGGTGAGACATCGTTCGCGCAGTTCAAGTAGAGGGTATACCCCTCCGGTAAGAAAACGACACTTTACTTGTAGTCGCAGCCGTAGCCGAAGCCGCAATGAACGTCGTGGTGAACGTCACACGCGCCGAGATCATAATAGCAGTCGCAAGAGCAGTCGCGATCGTAGCCGGAGTTGTGACTACGGGCGCAGTCGTGGCCACAACCATTACCGCTGTGATAGTAATCGGCGAAACGATAATCGTGAGTTTAGTGGTTATGAATCCTGGCACACTATAATGTCGCGTCTTCAGGCTTTAGAGTCGCAAGCGTATGATTCGCATTTATCAGGTCGATTAGCCTCTACTGAGTCACGCAACCCGAGCGGAACAGAACAGATTGTCGAAGCGATTCAATCATTGAAATCGGTAAGTACACATAGCTATTATGTGTCTAATTTTAACCCTAATATACATGACGTGGATTCCTGGTTTGAGGAAGTTGATCGGGCCAAGGTTGCAAATCGGTGGGATGAACGCGAGTGCCTCGCTCGTGTTGGTAAGTGTTTGAAAGGTGATGCAAGGTCATGGTTGGATGAGTGGGTTACCAACGACCGTTCATGGACCAACTTTAAAGAGGACTTTAGATGTTTATGTACCAAAAAGGTAGATCGGGCAACAATCTTGTATGAGGTAATGTCCACTAATTCTAATGGTTTTCGTACTTATGCTGAATATGCACGAAAATCATTACTTCAGTTGTGGGTTGTTAAGGGCCTTAGTGATGACCTAATCACCGATATTGTGCTTCGGGGTGTTACGGATCCCCAAGTTAAAGCAGCGGCTATGAACGCAAATTTAGCTCCGCGGGACCTGGTAGGTTATTTGGCTACCTTCTCAAAATCGGAAAATGCAGATGCTCGTGCTATGCGCTATCCGATTGCGCAAAGTGGTACCGAGAAAACGACAGTTACCAACCGACCGACTCCGGGAATTGGAATAGGTGTTAAATGTTATTTATGTGGTAAGTTGGGACACAAACAGTTGCAATGTTCTAAGAAGTCGAAACTTGCTGCCACTGGTTCTGCAACTGAGCCGGCCCTAAAACCGACCGCTGCTAAGATTGATCGATTCGTCTCATGTGCATACTGCAAAAAACAAGGCCATCACATACGTGATTGCTTTGTAAGGAAGCGTGCGGATTCAGGTAAAGTCAACTTTTGCTCAAGTTACTCAGCTCAAAAACAAAAAGACGTCGTTGTTGGTGTCATCAATGGAATTCCAGTTGACATACTTATAGATAGTGGTGCTATAGGGGTGTCGCTTATCTCTTCAGTGGTAGTAAATCATCTTTCTTGTACCAAGAAACCCACCAGTCGACAAATAAAAGGCGTAGGTAAGTTAATTACGCATGTTAATTTTTACGTCTCTCTCGTGGTTCAGCTGGAAGACGTTTCATTAGATGTGGACTTCTTGGTTGTCCCTAGTGAGTGTATGAATGCTCCAGTCATTATTGGCACCGATGTGCTGAATCGGGAGGGCGTCACATATGTACGTACCAAGGACTTGCAGAGAATCATACGGGCTCCTGAATGTGCTGTTTCTTCTGTGCATGATAACCGACAACGCTCGTATAAAACCAGTTTAAGCGGTCCTCATTTGGTTGATCTCAATAGGATCTTGGACGAGTTCTCCGAACACATGATTTCAGGTACGGCCACTTCCACGCTTACAACAGGTACCATGAGCATTCGTCTAAAGGACGATACACCAGTTCATTATAGACCGTACAAGATGTCATATGACGAAAAGTTGAAGGTACGTCGAATTATTCAAGATTTACTTTCGAAGGGTATCATTCGTGAGTCAGAGTCGCCTTATGCAAGCCCAGTGTTGCTTGTTAAGAAAAAGGACGGCTCTGACCGGATGTGTGTCGATTTCCGTGCGTTAAATGCCCGAACGGTAAAAGATCGATTTCCGCTACCCCTAATTGATGACCACATTGACCGTTTGGGTAAAAGCACCTACTTTACGACTTTGGACATGGCGACTGGGTTCCATCAAATAAAGCTTGATGAAGAATCCATACCACTCACCGGCTTCGTGACGCCAGAGGCCCATTATGAGTACGTAAAAATGCCATTTGGGTTAGCAAACGCGCCGATTGTATACCAGCGCATTATTAGTAAAACTTTGCAGAAATTCATCACTGATGGGAAAGTTCTGGTATACATCGACGATTGTTTGATCTTGTCTTCTTCCGTTGAAGAGGGACTGCAAACTTTGCGGGGAGTACTACAAACATTGACGGAAGCTGGGTTCTCGTTAAATCTGAACAAATGTTTCTTTTTGTGCACAGAAGTAGAATACCTGGGGCGGGTGATATCTAACGGTGAAGTGCGACCCGCTACTGGTAAGGTTCAGGCTCTTTCAGATTCCATTGCACCACAGAATGTTAAACAGGTTAGACAGTTTCTTGGGTTGGCGGGGTATTTTCGAAAATACATCCCAGAGTATTCCACCAGAACTGCTTGCATTGCGCGCCTGACTTGTAAGGATGTGCAGTTTCACTGGACTGCGGAACATGAAACTGTACGTCAAGAAATTATTAAAATTTTAACTGGTGCACCCGTACTTGCGATATTCGATCCAAGTTTACCTACGGAAGTTCATACGGATGCAAGTAGTCTTGGGTATGGTGCGGTTCTACAACAGGTTCATAGAGATGGTAGTCGGCGTGTTGTGGCCTATTATAGTCAGGTCACAAAAGGTGCTGAACCGAAATACCATTCCTATGAACTCGAAACCCTTGCGGTAGTAAATGCATTAAAGCATTTCAGGCACTATCTCATTGGTATTCAGTTTCTGGTGGTAACGGATTGTAATGCCTTAAAATCCACCCAAAATAAGAAAGACTTGTTACCGCGTGTGGCGAGATGGTGGATTTATCTACAAGATTTTAATTTCACCATTCTTTACCGAAAGGGCACCATGATGCCGCACGTGGACTATTTAAGTAGAAACCCATGTAATGTTAACAATGTCGAACGCCCACGTAATTGGGCTCAAATTGCTCAAGCAGGTGATGAGGAGACTCAAAATATGATTCGATTGCTTGAACAAGGTCAATTGGATGCGTCAAGGTATGAAGTACACAATGACATATTATATTACCGATATATGCCAACGGGTGAAGACCCGAGGCTACTTTGCTTTATACCTAAAGGTAACCGTTTGAGCCTCCTCCGCATCTTTCATGATGAGCATGGCCATGTAGGCGCAGATAAGGTAGTGGATCTAATTTTAAGACATTTTTGGTTCCCTAGTCTTAGAAAGTTTGTCACTAAATATACTTCTCATTGTTTAACATGTGTCGCCCACAAGCGTGTACCGCGAGCACCTTTACAGCCAATTACATCCTGGGAAAAATCCGAAGTTCCCTTTGAAACCTTACATGTTGATGTTCTCGGGGCCTCTCCCTATGTCCAAGGGTTATAAGTTTGTCATGCTTGTGGTAGATGCGTTCACAAAATATTGTCTCTTGACACCTATATGTCGACAAGATTTAAATGAACTGAAACGAGTATTTAAAATTGTGTTATCGTTGTTTGGTACTCCTAAGTTAGTTGTATCAGATAGGGGACGCATGTTTGAGTCGACGGGCTTCACTTCATGGATGAAGGTCCTTGGTGTACAGCTTCACTTCATAACTCCTGAAATGCATCATGCAAACGGACAGGTTGAACGTTACATCCGTACGGTCTTGAATATGCTTCGTATTGCGGTCAATCATCAAAAAGCTGAGTGGGCTGAAGAACTATGGCATTTACAGCTCATTCTTAACCTAACAAAGCAGAAAACTACGCAGACTTCTCCTCTTAACCTTTTAATTGGCCATGAAAGCGCAACGCCTGCAATCCGAACGTTGGTGCGAGATGTGGCATTGAATTTAACCAAAGGCAACCGGGAAGCAAAACGGGAAATGCTCAGACAAAGGACGGCCGAACGGTTGAAAAACAATCAGACTCGTCAAGACATAATGGTCAATGAGCGCCGGAAGCCTCCTCGTGAATTCCAGAAGGGTGACCTGGTGTTTGTTGTCAAGTTTGCTCAATCTCAGGGTAAATTGGATTCTGGCATGCGGGGGCCCTATAGGGTAGTGAAAACCCTCTCTAATCACCGATATGAGTTAAAGTTACTTGCTGGATCATATGGAAAGTCTACTTATGCGGCTGCTCAGTATATGATTCCATGGAAAGGTGAATGGACCCCTGAGACGTGTGCAATATTCTTTGAAGGTGTGTGTTCACTCTTTAAGTACCTGTCTTAGATTGAAGCTGGTACCTTGGTTTGTTCCTTTTAAAAGCTTTTCGCGAAGAGTCATCGAGGGAGTACAGTGTCCTTTTCCCTCGGTGTGAAAGCTTTCCGTGTTCGGAGAGTCGTCGAGGGAGTACAGCCTCCTTTTCCCTCGGCGTGAAAGCTTTCCGTGTTCGGAGAGTCATCGAGGGAGTACAGCCTCCTTTTCCCTCGGTGTGAAAGCTTTCCGTGTTCGGAGAGTCGTCGAGGGAGTACAGCCTCCTTTTCCCTCGGCGTGAAAGCTTTCCGTGTTCGGAGAGTCATCGAGGGAGTACAGCCTCCTTTTCCCTCGGTGTGAAAGCTTTCCGTGTTCGGAGAGTCGCTAGGGGGATTAAATGCACCCTGACCCCTAGTGTAGATTTAAGTATTTCCTCGGTAGGGGCCCATACCGAGGACCTGTGTATGTGCATATGTTTAGACTTTTATATGTTGAATGTTTTAGCTTGTATAAACTTATTTGACTTTGACTTTCTGACTGGTTTGACTTTTATGACAATCTCTAACAAATTTACTTTGTTACATGTAGCAATGGAGCTCTGAAGTAATTTGGACTTTGGTTTCAGAGACTAATCATGGTGTGGATGATGAGTGTTTGAATCTAAATAAATAGATTCCAATGGGGCTGGCCCATCCTCAACGTTTGACTGAACAACTAGGCCTTTGCCACGCCTGGTTTCAACGTCTTTGCAAGAAAAGGAACTTGCCGATGGCGTTGGATCATTACTTCGGTTGATTTCTACATCTTTGGTCGACGACGACTAAGCCTGTCGGGACGCCAGGGTGTCAGGAGAGGCCGTGTTATATGTGAACTCCGTGGATGTTACCTCGTTGGCACGCACCCTCTCAAGAGAAGACGAAACACATGTGACAGTAGTTTGAATGTCTTTGGATTATTATTGATCGTGACTTTGTGCAAAGCGGATACCTAATTTTATTAAATAATGTAAAACCACTTCTGGTAGTTTATAATATATTTTGTGACATTGTCATTTAATAAAATTAATTTACATTATTGTTTTACAATATCGATATTTCTGGGAATTATATTATAAACATGCGTCAAACACTAGAAGAACGCGTGATTTCGCCAAAAAAAGATGGCTTATTACGGTTATTGCTATGCGAAAAAGAGACGGCTGGTTCTTCATCCGAACTCGACTGTTTGACATTGATACATTAACCAGTATAAATTGAGCTCACTCGGGACCAAATTAATTTAAAGAATATTAGTTATCGATGAAAACTTATTGCGTTTTTTTAGTTTTTTTGAGTTTTTTGCACACAATTTTATTTAACAAATCATTTTTAACTGTAATATTTAGTTCCCAAAATGTAATTTTCGCTAACGTGCGACGACATGTGCGGGTCCACTACTTGGACGACACTGATGACGCGACATTTGGCATCGGTTTATATCTATCTAATAGCTTATATGTGTTGGGCGCAACCGCTGCCTTGCATTAGGTATCTATTGGGAGTGATCACAGACCAATTAGAAAGGAGTGATCTGTGGGGCCCATAGATTTAGTATAAAACATAGATCGGCAATGTGAAAGAGATAGAATAATTTAACTCATATGTTAAAGCGAGATGCATGATGCGACCATACGTTTACACAGAAGTAGCCTGCAGTGACCCAGAGTCGAAATATGTCAAACTAAGCGAGCAACAAAATTCGCTTATTTTCATAATTTATTTGATTTTACAGTAGCTGGTTATATTTATTAAACGTAGTTTATTATAGTGCATCGTGCAGTGCCAAGGTGTGGTTCATGCAGGCGTAAAAATCCGCAATAATTAAAGTTTTCACAGGTACCGGTCACTTTTGTACAATAATATTTTGTGACGATATTATAGAATTAAATGGAAATCCGTGTATACATATCGGTAGAAAAGAATATAGTATTTCATTATATAAATACGCTGAAAGCATCCATTGCGTATAAAAAATAATATCAAATACGTGAATTTACAATAATTTCAACCAAAAGTTGCTAGGGATTGACTGACAGATTCGATCAATGAAAGGTTGTCGATAAAATAGTCGATGACAACACATGTTTCCCTACATTTTTATGGAGCTATAGTATGTTGTGATAGTGTGCATTCTTCTTCTACCTGGCGTTATCTCGGCCATATTAGCCCGGCTATTATTATAGTATTCATTCTACAATATTATTTATTACTTTACTTTTTCTCATTTTTTTATATTTGTGGAATAGTTAATATAACACTTCATGTGTGTGATTTATGAATTAAGAACCTGTTTCAATCTCTGCCAAGAGGCTGTCAATTTATAATAGTATAACTAGAACATATTCGATATTATAAAATATGCGATACTTCTATGCACAGTATCATCGTCCAAACTTTGAAGCAACATTATCCATTTATCATAACATTAGGTATAGGTTTCAAATTTATAATTATCATAGGAAAAACATTAGTTTAGGTGACGTGATCGAGAAAAGCTTCATAGTTTATTAAATTGTCTCTTTCTTCAGCCACAGGAATGCGACTAATGAACATAGACCTTCCATAAGAATGTCTACATCAGTTTGTTGTAAGCTGCCTGCATCCAACGACTTCCTACAAGCTCCTCCGTACACCTCCAACGTGGCCTAGCAGGCGTCCAACACTTCCCAATGTGTTACAAGTCAATTGATTTGAATAAGCATATTTTTTAACTCTAGTATACATATAGTAAAAATGTGTTTCTTAGACTTACGCGAATGTTACTCATTGAAAAAAACTAATAATCACGGATTTTGTTACAGACTGAGTCCACTCTGTGACTACGAAAGCTGTAAAGTAATCGAAACTTCGCGACGGGAAATTAAAAATGAAAAAAATAAACCGAAAACGCTAAAACTTTGTAAATTATAGTTTTATTTTATAACAGTGTTTTTTGTTCTCAGTTTAATTAGGTGTATGTACTTTGTAGACATGACATTGAAAAAAATACTTTTGTTCAGGTGAACATAAAGACCCATACAAAACATCTCAAACAAAATGTTTTCAAATAATATGACAATTTATCTTTATTTATTTGTGTGTTTATCAATCTGTATTGAAATAAACACATCAATAAGTTTCTGTTAATATATAATAAAATGTTGCATATATCCATAACATTTTATTACACAACTATAGGCTGACGGCTATATCGATATCGATATGATAGTATCGAAAGTGCATGGTACACCACTATATGTCAAGCACACATGTAAACTTCACGCACACAATCGTAAATCAGTTTTGGTCGCGCTCAAAATGACACATTGCCGATCTATGTTCTATACTACATCTATGGTGGGGCCCACGTACGTTTTTAATTTTTTAATTTCATTGACAAAGGACGGTTTTCTCGTCTGCCAATGACTAAGCTTTTAGTGATGGAAGAGTCGATTTTTATGTACTCTTTATCTCATCTCTATATAAACAAATAAATTATATACTTTA
This sequence comes from Hyles vespertilio, assembly GCA_009982885.2. Classification (NCBI taxonomy): domain Eukaryota; kingdom Metazoa; phylum Arthropoda; class Insecta; order Lepidoptera; family Sphingidae; genus Hyles; species Hyles vespertilio. Next base: position 5,657,073 of record CM042825.1, read on the forward strand.
TTAAATGAAATCAATCCTAGTTGGCGCTTATTATAAACAGTTCTTATCTGTGATAACCTGTGGTACTATCACATTCGAGTTTGCAACTGTTTTATTGTCAAAAACAATGATTCAATTAACATTAAATCACACATCAATCAATTATATAATACTGTGATTGATTAAATTCTGTACACAAACATAGATTACATATTGAGAATAAATTTACTGTGGAAAAATGTTAAGCAACAATGCCGTGTACACATATTAGAAATACTTATGTATAAAATGTGTGAATTCCAAAGTAGGCAAGATCGTGTTTCGAGCACACGTCTTGTTCTTGTTGTCTTTTTTTATATATTTCTACTACCAGTGTCATTTTAAAAGACAACAAAAAAGAGACTACCTGAAGACAAATAACAAGGTTAACTTTTTCCTATTATAATTTCTAAAACAGCGCGTGTATTTTGAAATTTTAACATCAATAACTTAATATTTGATTGTATAAAAAATTACTCCGTTATCTTTAGTATGATACTTCATTATCTTTAGTACAAATAGGTACTGACTATTTGTTCCCATACTTCTTACTTTAAGTGAGCATATTTGTATTCTTTACATTTAACATTATAAATAATTTCTCTATTACGCACATACTCTGATCGATTTTCTTCCATTTTTAAATGAACGCACAGACGAACTTTTGGCTAATTACTGATAATTAAATAAATAAATACACTCAGCAATCACATACATAGTCCTGACCCCACATTAAGATCAATTAAGTGTTGTGTCGTGGGTATCGGGAACTACGAGAGACTTTTCGGTCTCTCAAACATCCAGACCCGAGATAAATACTTGTGGGCCTCACAAACATTTGTCTCAGTGCGGGGATCGAACCCGTGGCCTCTCGTTTCACAGGCGGCGTCTAACCAACTGCGTCACGGAGGCTGTCAATTACGTCCAGTCTAGTATTTACAAACAACTGGTCAAAGAACTGCGGTGTTTATTTCTATTAAGTCAAGTTAAATTCCCAGCCACACCTCATGTAAATAATTAGAAATGTCCAAATTGTATTCAACAATTTTAATTTGTATGCAGATTGAATAAAGAAAATTATACCTTGTACGTATTATAAATTCTAATTTAATTGTAAGTTTTAAGAAATGTTATATTAGTTTGGCTTAAAAAGCTGGTAGCCATATTTACAAAACCTATTGTTGTGTAAACTCAAGTTTGTCCACAATCGCAAATCACTCAAAAGCGTTGTGGTGCACGGAGAAACCATTATTTTTTTCTCTCTTCAAATTTAATTACATTGGACATTATTATCATTACTACTATTGGACTACTAGTATAAATGTACATTGTATAAATTATGAAAGAATACTTTAATGAAAGCGTTGGAGATATTTTTACTTTCATTTCTAGTTCCTAATTTCACCACTTGTCAATTTATGTTAGTTGCGCTGTATGTCTCAGACGTTTTTTGTTTTTGAAGGTCATGCCCTCGAATTTCGACCGACAGTGTGCACACAACAAAAGAATCTATTGTTCAGATCGCTGTAAGACGCGTTGCTCTAGTATTTATGGCCGCTTCTTTACTCTATGCGTAAGACAAAAACCTACAGTTTGTTTTCAGCATAAGACGCGTTGCTCTAGTATTTATGGCCGCTTCTTTACTCTATGCGTAAGACAAAAACCTACAGTTTGTTTTCAGCATAACTCAGCGAAAATCCTTGCGTTAACTCAGTAACTCAGGCGCAATTAACTGCGCTGGCTCACTGAGTTAACTCAAAATTGCGCCATGGCGCGGCGCATCAAAATGAAAACGCTTGTCGCCGAGTGAGCAACGAAATGCGTTATGCGCGTCATCTGCGCGGTGCACACGGCATGCCATGCTCACAACTCACAAGTCTGTTTATTAGTTTGTGGCAGTGATGTGCCAACTCGGGATAAACCCGACTCGAGTTACAGAATTCGACTTGGAAGGAAGAAACTGAGTGTTGAACTTTGTAGGTAGGATTGAATTAGATAGGTTTTTATAGTTTTTACTGGTATGAGACTGTACTGTTATGCGTGTCTCATATGTAAGAGGCCACGATGAATCTGTTACTTTAAAATTTAAAGCAAAATGATGAAATTTCGTACGTAGCTGATACCCTGATATATTGCATAGGATACTATGTATCCCGAAAATGTAATGTTCCCATAAATATGCATATTTGCTAGTGCTACTCTTTCGTACCAACTTGTGTTCGCCTACCGCGATTTTCAAACTCGAGTTAGAAAGAATTTAATTCAAGTTAGTAAATCCGAAATCGAGTTGACTGTTGTATAACTCCTTTTTGCGCCAACACATTTTGAACAAGTGAGTTAACACATCCGGCGCAGTGAACTGAGTTGGCGCAATTGCGCGGCGTAGCGCAGTGTTACACATCTCTACGTCTGTGGTTGTGGACCACAGATCACTTCCAATAGATACCGCATTACGATAGTTTTGTTTTGAACCGAAAACGCCAACGAAGGGAACTGCGCGGGGGGTGGGCGGGTTGCAGCGCGGTCACGTGGACTTCACTGGAGAGATGAGGCATAAGTCGATAAATAAAAAAAAATGGTTGCCTGTAAAGTCGGTTTTACGGGCGAAGATTTTACGTGACAACGTCTTTTTCTCGGTAGAATATTTATTGATATGAATATAATTAAATTGCACAATAGGAACAAGGAATTGAATGAAAATAAGAATTGCACAAATTTTAACTATAGAAATATATTTTGTTTACTAAAACATTGTACATGTAATGACGAATCTAAGCACTCCATATTTTCACTACAGACACAGCTGACGATACTTTAACCACACGTGTGAACTTGTATTGTGACGCTTTCTTGTTTTTCCAACGCCAAGAACGTTCGAGAAAGACAAAGACAGAGACACAAGCATGCGCCGATTCAATGCGCCTAATTCTCTAGTGCTGCGCGCGCACCGTTACGTTACCGGGCGTTACACTTTTTCATAAGTGACTCCCAGCCGCAACCTAATTTAAGACGTTGTCACGTCAATAAGAAAAATCGTATTTTGCCTGCTCTCGATTGTCGAGCTCGTCAAGACGATTCCTCTGACTCCAAACACGGGGGGTTTACTTTAAGAAATGACGGAGTTATGCCTGGACAAATATTTTAGGGGAGAGAGGGAGGAATTTGGGGATTTGGTTGGGGCCAATCTGTAGAGCTCACCGAGCCGGTTCCAAAGATACCAAACTCGGTGGGTCTACGATCTATATTGGCCGAGATAGGATTGGGGGGGGGGTGAGGTAAATTTTCGGGGTGGGGGTAAGGGAGGGGGGGGGGGGAGGAAGGTTTCGTGGGGAGGCTAACTTAAATTAATTTTTTGGAGGTAAAATATTTTTTTTGGGGGGGTAATTTTTTGCGTAATTTGGGATTTCTGGCGGGGTCAATTTGTAGCCCTCACCAAGACGGTTCCGAGGATACCAAACTCGGTGGGTCTACGACCTATGTTGGCCGAGATAGGATTGGGGGGTGAGGTAAATTTTCGGGGTGGGGGTAGGGGAGGGGGGGGGAGGTTTCGTGGGGAGGCTAATAGGCACTATTTCGGAATAAGGGTGGGGGAAGGCAGGGGGGGGGCTATGGGACAATTTTGGAAAAAGTGGGTGAAACTGAAAAATAATTCTCTAGTGCTGCGCGCGCACCGTTACGTTACCGGGCGTTACACTTTTTCATAAGTGACTCCCAGCCGCAACCTAATTTAAGACGTTGTCACGTCAAAATGTATCGATAGTTCGATTTGCCAGTAAGTTCATGTGTTATGATCGCTTCTATAACTTAATTACCAACTTGTTAAATGATTGATAATATTTTTTCACCTGATCTGATAAATTATACCAACCGGCAACCGCTAACTACGAATAAAATAGAATTAAGATTTATACTTTAGTATGTAACGGTTTAATTACTATTATTCACCGTGTATTTTTGTATACCATAATGGCGAAATACCCAAATTAAGTGTTGATATAAAAGATCAGATAAAAATATGAAATAGTAAATAACTAAACCTCACGCCCTAAAGGGCTACAATAACTTATTCCGTTTCGTGAATTCTGACGGCGGCTGTAGTAAATGTAATATCGACAAGTGACGATGAAACCCACTTGACGAACTATGAATGTTTTTGAGACGATATATACAACGTATGTTAAAATTAGTGCAATAGCTTGTGCTACTGATTCTCAGTAAACTTAGTATACTAAAACTTATGATAAATACCTTCCCATTATATTTGAAAACGTATACAACTAGAGGGAAAAAAGGAAATTTAATTACGCCAAAGATAAATAAAAAAATATTGTAAAATTACCTTGTTAACAAATTTAACTATTTCAAATTATATAAAATAACGTAATTATGGTAATTTGCAATTTTTATTTAAATCAATATATATTTTGTGACATTGTCATTTAATAAAATTAATTTACATTATTGTTTTACAATATCGATATTTCTGGGAATTATATTATAAACATGCGTCAAACACTAGAAGAACGCGTGATTTCGCCAAAAAAAGATGGCTTATTACGGTTATTGCTATGCGAAAAAGAGACGGCTGATTCTCCATCCGAACTCAACTGTTTGACATTGATACATAACCAGTATAAGTTGAGCTCGCTCGGGACCAAATTAATTTAAAGAATATTAGTTATCGATGAAAACTTATTGCGTTTTTTGAGATACTTTATTTTTTTGAGTTTTTTGCACACCATTTTATTGAACAAATCATTATTAACTGTAATATTATGTTCCCAAAATGTATTTTTCGCTAACGTGCGAAGACATGTGCGGGTCCACTACTTGGACGACACTGATGACGCGACATTTGGCATCGGTTTATATCTATCTGATAGCCTATATGTGTTGCGCGCAACCGCTGCCTTGCATTAGGTATCTATTGGGAGTGATCTGTGTTGTGGACACTAGCAATGTGCAATTCGTTCAATTTTTAAGACCCGGATCAATACTGATCCAACTATGAAATAAACCGGTTCAAATGACTCGATCAATCGAACGATTGGTTCCGTTTAAGTCATTGATATGAATGAATAGGCCCTTAGTAGAAGTATAGGTAGGTAAACACGTTTTAAAGTTCATATTACCTATTATTTTACACAAAAATATCACTTTTACAACTGAAACACGTGAAAAACAATTTTGCAACAAACGTAATAGGCAAAATATTAGGACAATGGGATACTAATTACGAAAAACGAACAAAAAGGAGTTATTTACTTGATGGCAATATTTTCAAACGCAATTCGCAAGTAAAAAAAAATAAATCAAGACGTAACTTACTTCAACTCACTCAAAAAGACAAAACTATAAAATAGTAACGCAAAATAAACTTTAAAGCTTACCACTCAAAGCATATATTAGCCTTGTCATTTACATTCTAACGATTTAGTGTCTGTATTCGTCTCTAAAACCGATGATATCCGAACGTTTGTTTGGCTTGATTCGGCTCGACTCGGGTCGGGTCGCACTTCACAGGACGTTAACGGCTCGCGAACCGTTGTTCACGGGTTTTGGTTCTCGGCTCTCGGCTCTCGGTTTTCGGTTCTCGGTTCGTTTGAACCGACGCGATTCTCCTATCGCGATCGATCGAATGAACGAGTTTTATTGTACATAAAGATCGAATCGATCGCGTGGTTCTTGCGAGCTGGTTTATTTGACCCGTTCAATCGCGAACGACCCATATCTAGTGGACACAGAGTACATGTTGTGGAGCATAGATGTAGTATAGAACATAGATCGGCAATGTGTCATTTTGAGCGCGACCAAAACTGATTTACGATTGTGTGCGTGAAGTTTACATGTGTGCTTGACATATAGTGGTGTACCATGCACTTTCGATACTATCATATCGATATAGCCGTCAGCCTGTAGTTGTGTAATAAAATGTTATGGATATATGCAACATTTTATTATATATTAACAGAAACTTATTGATGTGTTTATTTCAATACAGATTGATAAACACACAAATAAATAAAGATAAATTGTCATATTATTTGAAAACATTTTGTTTGAGATGTTTTGTATGGGTCTTTATGTTCACCTGAACAAAAGTATTTTTTTCAATGTCATGTCTACAAAGTACATACACCTAATTAAACTGAGAACAAAAAACACTGTTATAAAATAAAACTATAATTTACAAAGTTTTAGCGTTTTCGGTTTATTTTTTTCATTTTTAATTTCCCGTCGCGAAGTTTCGATTACTTTACAGCTTTCGTAGTCACAGAGTGGACTCAGTCTGTAACAAAATCCGTGATTATTAGTTTTTTTCAATGAGTAACATTCGCGTAAGTCTAAGAAACACATTTTTACTATATGTATACTAGAGTTAAAAAATATGCTTATTCAAATCAATTGACTTGTAACACATTGGGAAGTGTTGGACGCCTGCTAGGCCGCGTTGGAGGTGTACGGAGGAGCTTGTAGGAAGTCGTTGGATGCAGGCAGCTTACAACAAACTGATGTAGACATTCTTATGGAAGGTCTATGTTCATTAGTCGCATTCCTGTGGCTGAAGAAAGAGACAATTTAATAAACTATGAAGCTTTTCTCGATCACGTCACCTAAACTAATGTTTTTCCTATGATAATTATAAATTTGAAACCTATACCTAATGTTATGATAAATGGATAATGTTGCTTCAAAGTTTGGACGATGATACTGTGCATAGAAGTATCGCATATTTTATAATATCGAATATGTTCTAGTTATACTATTATAAATTGACAGCCTCTTGGCAGAGATTGAAACAGGTTCTTAATTCATAAATCACACACATGAAGTGTTATAATAATTATTCCACAAATATAAAAAAATGAGAAAAAGTAAAGTAATAAATAATATTGTAGAATGAATACTATAATAATAGCCGGGCTAATATGGCCGAGATAACGCCAGGTAGAAGAAGAATGCACACTATCACAACATACTATAGCTCCATAAAAATGTAGGGAAACATGTGTTGTCATCGACTATTTTATCGACAACCTTTCATTGATCGAATCTGTCAGTCAATCCCTAGCAACTTTTGGTTGAAATTATTGTAAATTCACGTATTTGATATTATTTTTTATACGCAATGGATGCTTTCAGCGTATTTATATAATGAAATACTATATTCTTTTCTACCGATATGTATACACGGATTTCCATTTAATTCTATAATATCGTCACAAAATATTATTGTACAAAAGTGACCGGTACCTGTGAAAACTTAATTATTGCGGATTTTTACGCCTGCATGAACCACACCTTGGCACTGCACGATGCACTATAATAAACTACGTTTAATAAATATAACCAGCTACTGTAAAATCAAATAAATTATGAAAATAAGCGAATTTTGTTGCTCGCTTAGTTTGACATATTTCGACTCTGGGTCACTGCAGGCTACTTCTGTGTAACGTATGGTCGCATCATGCATCTCGCTTTAACATATGAGTTAATTATTCTATCTCTTTCACATTGCCGATCTATGTTTTATACTAAATCTATGTTGTGGAGTTTATCAATATCGCGCAGAAAAAGGGCGGGAAACATTCGACTTGTTAGGCGCGCTTTTTTTATTTTGAATTTTATTTGATGATTAATTAGTAATTTATTGTGAC